>JABMBR010008705.1:0-48762 GCA_018881525.1 Meteorus sp. PSUC_FEM 10030008 | reverse complement strand
TGTGAATTTTTTCCCATTGGACCGAGAAAAAAATAAAAAACGGCGGTGTGAAGGATCTTCTTATTTAAATCAAGAGCTCATATACGGTGAGAATATTTTCAAGGTGTCTAGTAACCCATTTCTCGATGGCACTTGTGAAAAAAAAAATAATCGATTTTTTGACCCACGCTAGTCTACATGTTGCCATAGAATATTAAGTCAAGAGACGTGAAAGTCATTTCGGTATTATTGAATTATTTATTTCTTATATCGTGAGCTTAATCTGTATACGTTTCCTCCCATTGTAATGTCGATCTATTGATCCGACACACCATACATGTGCTAATTTTCGAAATGAGGGAATACTCGCGAAGAAAGTTTCATTGCACATGATCGAGGGAGATATATGATACAGTTACACAGGTGGCACATCCATCGAGTTAATCACCACTTTAGCACACGGTGGCAGTTCTGTACACACGCATCAACGTTTCAGATAATATGGAGGCAGTGTAGAATAGCAAAAAAGGAGCCTCTAACCTTGAATCATCATCGCATAGTTTGAGTGAGTAGTTGGAAATCAAAAACTTGGTGTTTGTATGTGTTTTTCCACAAAATGAAAATCTCATACGTCCTAACCATCTCCTAACATCTAACTGCACTGATGGAGATTGCCCCGATTGAATATTCGTCATTTTCGAGATGATTTGGGCGCTGTTCAGTTTCTAGCATCTTAAAAGATAAAATCCAATGTGAACGTAGTACATGAAAATAGCGCAAAAAATGAATATTTTCGACATATGTATTGTATTGGTGAAATTTTGGTATGAACCGCGTTTACATTATCCCGATTCACGCCGTCTTGCCTTAGCTCATCAGTTTTCTGAAGTTTAAGAATGGTATGGGTTTTAATTGTATCATTACCGTAATGTTTCACAATAAGTTAGAATATGTTACGCCTCTTTTTGCTTGTCCGTATCAAATTTCGCAAGTATAATATTTTGAATGTGCCACTCGCACATGCTCTGTCTTCAGTGAAATCACAATTATGACATTTGGGCTCATTTACACGTAACATGTCGCTTCATAGCTCCTTGGTCTTGATCAATGAAAAAAAGACTGGAGTTATGTGCGGTCAGGGAAAAGATGGAAGTGTATACTATACTCCTTTTTTTTATTTCGACTATATAAATTTCAATGGCTTTCGGAATTCTTGAAAATCAGCACGATAGGAGGCACATTTCAAACTTATTGGTGGGCATTTTGAAGTTCAGATGCTGCAATGCAAGAAGATCGAGGAAATAGTTAGGGCGACTCAGATAAATGAGACAAACTGAGCAGAGTATAATTTCTGTGAATTGTCATGAGTTATATAGTGTAATACATACATATTATATCAATCCCATCATCATACCACCATATCATCAGACCATCTCAATCTCATTGTCGTTCTTTATAATGACATTACCACGAAAGATTGATGATTACCTCGTGAGCAAATCACGGAGGCACTTAGTTGGCGAAAATTTGAGAATTTGACATTCAGCCAAACTCCCAGGTCGTAGTGGTCTAATTACACCCAAGAACGGTATATGAAACAATATGGTGCTTCGAAGGAGAGTGATCGTGCTAAAGCATAATCGCCTAGAATAAAATTCTGTTCAAGTAAGTTTGAAATATGCCGCCATTCATCAATAGAGTTAACACATCATTCACGAAAGGTCAATTAACAACTTTTCTTGGCTTTGGGTGATGCATCTCATCATCTATCCGTGTACTCGGTCATTTCATCCTTTTTTTTAATTCGCGTTGAGGAGCACCCACTACTTTGACATTCGTTGTCATATGAATGTTGGTATACGACAAGTAGACTCACCTACCTACACGTTTTCCAAAACGAGTGTCATATCATGCATGCCATCTGGGAAACTCTGAGACCGTTTTTCCCAGGAGAAGATATGAAGTTTCTGCTTTATTATTTCCTTTTTCATTATTTGGAGTGTACAACCACTCATTGACACACAAAAACTCATTTTTTTTGCGTCGTGCCCTGTATCTAGATATATCAGTCTAACATGTTTTGAGAAGTTTCTCCAAAAACCAGGAAGATTGAAAACTTTATGGGGTGGTTCATGTTTTGTTAGCTAGTACCATACTTCTCTTGAGATCATCTCGAGCAACTTATGAATATTAACCTTTCCGCTCTGGGGATTTTTCCCTTAAAATTGATCTCGAATTTTGGCTGAATTTCATGACTTAATGAATAAACTTCTTATGACAACTCACCACTCGGAGTGCTGGTCCATACATGGACCACTCCCAGAGAGAAAGTTAAGTCTAATATAAAAAATTATACGTGAAGGGTTTGAGAGGGCTTTTCAATGTTTTTTGATGTGCTGATTACAATGAAAATTGTTAAAAAAATGTCAGATTTATATTTGACCTTGAACTCAAAGGTTTTTTTACTGTTTCCAGTTTCTATCTTTTTTCAAAGTTATCCTCCTTTTTATTCAATCACTTTCCAAGTTTCTGAGAAAGAGAATCTCACTCAAAGTTATATTCACTTCTCATCGTATCAAATTTATAAAACGTTGTCAAAGTTGTGGGGAAATGGATGAAATTGAGAAAAAATCAAAGAATGTAAATAAGAACGAATATTGTATCAAAATTTTGACCCAAAACATAGGTTAATTGGAACTTCTGTAGCTCTCCATGCTGTGTAAGATTTGTCAATGATTTAAACTAAACGCTAAAATTCGTAATTTTCATGATGCGAGTCTAATCGTGACATGTTACGGTTAGTTACATTTTTTTTCGTGGCATTTTTTTGCAGGAATTGCTCTGGATTGTCTTAAATGGAACTTCGGTTCATGTCGAGTTCAACCATAGATGCTAAATCGGTTCAGGGGTAACTCATATTAATAAAAGTCCGAAATTATCTTTCCTTCATTGAATTCGCCCCGATCGGAAATTCTTTTTGCTCTTGAAATATATGCAAGAGTCGGGACTAATGTCTCATACATTCGAAGCATTCACATGTGTCTGATATAGTTCAAACGATTGACAAACCGCTCATGGGGTTCGCGCATGTTTCGAATACACATCAACTAATTTTCTGATTGACAACGTTCTGTTCACGCGAAGTTGCATAGCTCCAAAAATTAGATGTTTTGAATCAACTATGCTGATAATCTGTAATACCACTTGATATTCTGTTTTTTCTTCTCATGAACTATCAAGTACACCGAGCTAAATAACTCAAATATTGTCACAAAAATATGTCAATCATCGCGTATGTATAGGGTAGAAGAAAGATGAGCATGAATGTAATACGAAACATCACAACAGTAACGAACATTCCATCTACGTGGGAACATCGTACTGCATATGGGGTTGAATAGTGTGTCCATATACGCTCGCCATTGGGCACGGCTGATTTATTGAACGATGAAGCAACAAAGAAGAGAGAAGGAGAAAGAGAGAGTTATAGCAGAGCAGGGAGGATATTTCGGCGTGGGCGTGTTCGTGCGGTTAAACATCGAACCAGTACACACTTTGATGACACGTGACTGGGTGTATGTGTACGCTTGGCGGATACTGCTCGGGTAATATAATCACATGAGATATTATGTAGCGTAACTGACAGATTTTCAGGTGCCTGTAGGCTCTTAATATTACGCACATTGTTGCTGTAACCGCCACTCATTCCCGCCGGATTAAGTACTTCTTGATGGGAACTCAACTGCGCGTTCAGATCATCCACCAGTTATGTGTATATTTACACGTGGGGGACAACAATGAGAGTCGAGTGCATGTATGCTTGTACGGATTCTTTTTTCGAGAAGAGACTCGTATGAAAATAATATTTATATTCAGTCAATGTTATTACATATAATACTGCTGTCAATAGTGTTCTTCAGGTTGGCTTTGTGGTTCCTCTCTGACCTTACAGAATGCGACAGAGATATCACTGGATTGTCTTCAATGTAAAAAAGGACGTGAGTTCTTCCATTAATTCTCTCGTTTTACAGTTACCTCGTGTGAACCTTTGGCCCTGATCAAACTTGTTTATGACGTTTTCTTCGTGCAATTTTCATCTTGGGTCACCTCTTCATGCAGTCGATTTCGATGAAAATATCGTGCCAACTCATATTCTCTCGTCTATGTACGTTTTCTACATCATTCACTGGTAGATCCAAATTCTAGACTCGAGTATAACCCCCCTTTTCAACTTGCGTTGATCTCTGACATCCATATGTCTGGCTTTTTCACCTCACATTCGCTCACTATTGCCAGTTGTTCACGGCATAAACGTTGAAGGGCTCTTACCCATCTTGAATCACAATTGGCATTGTCGGAAAGTTACAAATACAACATTAATGTCGTCACCCTCAGTTTATACATAGTCTCCAAAGCCACTTCAATGCCTTTCAAGCATGCATGCGGGCCGTTTCTTTCATCTACAATCCTCTCAAAGTATGATGTCAAGTGAACGGTTATTCCATGATTTGGGCTGAAACTACATATGCGTCAAAGAGCTATCATTTCAGTTTAAATGGATGTGGACGAGGAGTGTATCATACAGATTGTCCATCAGCATCATATTTCCGAATGAATTGAAAATCGTTTCCCAATCCTAAATTTTAATCTGAATTTAATCTGAACTCCGTTATATTCATTCAATCAATTATATATCATCTTATAATCATATTTCAACTGAACATTTTCTCCACTGATGAACTAGTCAATTTCATCATAGATATTCATCTAATATACTAAATTCACCCCGATATTTAAGTCAGTTTGTCATATGCTTGATGGAAATTTTTCTACATATTTCGCACATTCACTATTGATTCCTAAATTCGTAGATCACATCACTGCCGTCCGATCGACAGGAATGGGTGTAGGCTATCAGATGAAATTTTCCTTGGAACAATTGTCCGTACATGCACAGACCAAAATTCTCTACCACATCCCAACCATTCGTTTTATGTTCATCATATATTATGTCGTAAAAATATAAACATGAAGAATTAATAAAGAATAACAACCCATTCATTCCATCAATGTGATGAAGAGAGAAGAACCCCAAGCTAATGTTGTGAATGCTCATCGACGAGTGAAGTGTGATGCCACAGGCGCGCGTGCTGCCTCATTTTACACCAAACGTTTTACTGGAGGTTTGCACATGGCGCTACGAGACTTTTTGAACACCAGTTGTCTCGGCACGCTTCGACACGTGCCGTATACACGTGGTCATTGATGAGTGGATTGTTCATTCTGCCGGCACGGCTATCCCACCTACTCGGTCATATTGACACATGTATATAAGGCGTGTGTACTTGAAAAATTATTGTCCGATCGGTGTTTGTTCTTCCATATATAAATACAAAAATTTCAACTCACAACACGCATAGTTCTTCCACCCTGACTATTTTCTTTCATCTCGATTGTAAATGTTCATTTGATTTGAGAATGTGATTTGAAAATAACACTCATATGTATGTAACTGCAAGATTTGCACTGCCAATTCCAATGACCTTTGCTATCCACACAAGAAATTAATTCTTAAGTTGGAAGAGACGGACACTCTGGTTGGAAAAATCTTTTCGATTTGAGATTTCAACTATGTAAGAATATTCTATTCTATTTGTGAGACTTTTCCCCTCCCTCTCTCCCTCCAGAGCGGAAATTTATTTGATGACGGATGTTACATTCATGCAATTTTTTTTTCTGTACTAAATCGAAAACAAGGACGAAAGTTGTATTACTAAGAGCGGGATATTTTGCGCGCACATATATTTAACCGATCTAAATATATCATTTATTGATCAACGGAATATTTATAAATTATAATCAAAATTTACATGACAAAATTAGTGTAGCCTTCTGTTAGGTTCATATGGTCCAAGAGACATAAAGTTTGGTTGGTTATGCAACACCAATTTGGAACCATTCCTGAATGAGCGAAATGTGCTCCCGTTATTTCTTCGCAAGATCGATAAACTTGCGTGTCCACAAGTCCATTTAAATAATTGCACGTGGCCACCCTCACTTTCGTAGTTTCGTGAACTTGCTCGCCCCATCCCGCTCTTATATTGCTTCATTCCACCCACACATCTCGCACATACATATGCATTTACGTACTTCGCAATATATTTTCGTGTCTCCATCCGGCTTCATCATCTCGCACTCCCCATCTTCTGGTTTTAACGCCCATTTGAACCTTCACATGCATTCGCACAATTCCATGGAGATGAACGATAGAATTTGCATTGGTTCCTTCATCCAATTGTGGCTGTTCTGACCTTAATTTCTATTCCCTCAATCCTTCTCACACTTTCCGCGCGTAAGGTTTTGATTTAGAGATTGGTGAGATATGAATTAACCAATACCGAATTTGGAGATGGTTTCAGGCCCACCCTCAATGATCATTATTTTTTATTTATTCGAAGGATAGAATACTTAGTGATTATTTATAGACGTGCGTATGTATTTGTCTCTATTGATCTCATACTCAAATGCTCTTCATATCAATCAAGGTCACTGTAAAACTCTGCCACTATTGATGTAACTTCTATTGTTGAAGGAGGAACAAATAAAAAGGTACAATAGAGGCGGTCGGCAATAAGCCAGCGACGCCTCATCTGATGAGAAACACATGAAATTTGTGATTATTCGCGAATGAACATCCCACTTCCACATGTACACTAGGATACGTGTATGTGAATTCGTCACTCAACACACTCATCATAAAAGTTATTTGGAAATCGTCATTAAATGCTAGCTAGAATAAGCTGACCGCGATGGCGCTACATAATCGACGAAGGAAGGGTAATGTTTTATTTCCGAGATGAAATGATTCACATATGACGTAGAAATTTATGTTTGATTGCTCCTGTGATTGATATAAGCGAGCAAATGTATGGAAGTGAAAAACACGAGGGGCATAATCAACAGCGTTTGGTGGACACGAGTCGCCACGTGATAATCACGCCGTAAAAACTTTCAAGTGACTAAATGTATACATGCAGTTCTAGAAGACTGTTATTTTCAACGTACGAGCAAAATGAATGGCGAAATTGGAGCACATGTTATAAATAAAAAAGAATGGGGAAACTATACTCTGAATTTATCATGGATACAATCCAAATGATTTTTCTTGCACCGAGGATTCTTTCCCATTCTTCCTTCGAGTATAATATTACAACCAAATTCAATCACAACCAGCATTACAATCAGTATTTCTCAACAGAATATCCTGAATGGTCAGATTGAACATGATGAGAATGAATTCGACAGTCAATATTTGTCATTGAGACGAAACAGTGCTAGCACGGATCTTATTAATTGACCATGCATCAAACTGATTTTTAATATAATATTTCATCGATAATACAATTATGTCTATGATCTGTTGATTAAAAATAAAGACATATACTTCTATAAAGACTGATCAATTGGACTTGGAATTATATTTGCGGCAATTACAGTCTGAGGGGCTGGTGTTCTTGTATTCATCTCTGCTAAACTGCGGTTCTTCATCGCACGGAACTTCTCAATAGTCTCGTTTCATTAAACATATATCGTGTTTTTTTGACCCTGTTCCCGGATCATATTTTCTCCGACAATGAACTCTATTAAGGGTTACTGTGCAAACAGATTTCCATTCATTGTACGTGAAATGAAACCTCAGTACTAGTATTAACTATTCTTTTCTTATTATATCATCTTCATGGGAACTTCATCAGGTTTTTCCGACTTATCAGTGCAACAATAACGGAAAATATATTCATTGGAACTGATATTCGAGATACACAGGACTGTATTTGCATCCGAATACTCGATTGTTAATAATAAAAAATCATTTCCTATGGCGTCATCCCCCTGGTTTATACTCGAGTCATTTTATCATATTCTAGAAGTCGTGCCTTAATTGAAGAAGTCATGAATGTGAGTACACTGAAATCTCGTAATAGAAAAACATATCGACGCCTAATGGCCCTCATTGGCACCCTATTCTATCGACTTGTGTCCTGCATCTATCCCCTGTTTTTATTTCAATTTCCACCCTACACTACGTCGTCACTGTACATATATATGTATTATGTGAATGCATAAACTCCAAACCCCCCACATAATACATAAATATACATATACATGTGTGTACAGCCAGATGGTGGGTACGTACTCAAACCAACGTCTGGTGCACCAAAAGAGGGATCAAAATGATCGAGCATGTCAATGTTTGGTTAGGCTCATGCACGGTGTTCACGTAACGTGGTTAACGAATCAGTTTATTTTGTGGCTTCGAACTCACAGTCCCCGACTTGCTTTCGAATATTTCAACAATGTCTTGAGAAAAATTCCGAAGTACCCAACCTCTCATCATGTTTCCTACGCGCAAATGATTATTCAATTTTCAATTAATATCATCGAATCCAACTTTTAACAATTTATCCATTTTGAAGATCGTAGTGACTGCTGACATTATTGGAGAACTACTGTAAGAAAGACAGAAACCGATGTTAAATCGGAGTTTAATTGTTCGATTAGAAATTATTCTGATGTTGATTGGAATCAGGGTTGTTGTATTTTGTCACATTCAAGTGTCATTACAAAATATCCCCATTGGTGAATGCTATTTCACTTTGGACGGTTTAAAACGGTAATGAGCGAATGGCGGAATTATGAGAACGCTAGATGATATCTCTACACCGATAGAAATTCTCCTTACCACTGCTTTTTCTTCAGTGAATGCATTCTTGGTCGCAATATGTGTTGTACCAGATCATGAGCACTGTATTGATTATTTCAATTATCAGAAACATTGTGAATGAATTTAGCATGAATCCACTGTAGACAATATGAACCCGGGTTGAACTCAGTATATCGTCATAATGAAATATATGGAGGGAATTAACAGAAATTGCCGGCTCATTCATGCTTCCAATAGTTGACTCGTGAGGTGAAGCATTAGAAGAGAAATACTCGATCTCGATTAGAAGATGGATCCTTGACACCATGTTGTCACTAGCATGAATTTAACATTGGAATTCTCTCTATGGAGCTGTTCTAGGATTAATGAGTTCTAGCAACGGAGATGAATATGCATTTGTTTTTGCTTTGTAGAATCAAATATTGCGTTATACATTCATAGCTGGCGGATGAAATGATAAAATGCTGGCTAACAGATAGAGAAAGAGAGCGGACAAAAAATTGAATATGAAGTGAAAGTCCCCAAAGGATTCCCAATCCAATCGCTGTGTCCCCATAGATTTCAATACAGCATTCAAACAAACTATCGGTCGATGGAAGTGTTTAAATTTCGACGAGTTAAATAATAAAATCAAACAGAAGCAAAACAAACAAAAGTGGTTCAGCAAGGGACAAAAAGAAACGAATAATAAATATTAATACTCATGTATATGAAGAATACCTGCGTAAACTGGCAGAAAGTAAATAAAATTGATGCAACAATACCCAAAGGAATGATAATTCAATGGAAAAAAGTTCAAGAAGAAAATGATATATTTTCAATGCTATCATATATTTTTCCGCCCACATGTATTATTCAAGATTATTAACTACTTTGCGTTCGGGGCTTTAAGTCATTACTGAACGCCAGTAAGTTATAATTATTTCGGGGTAACTATCCGGTATGTGACGTTTATGTTGTATATAAAACATCAAAGCAAGAGCACTTCCAGCTGACCGTGAAGTATATATACCTATTCGTGGACTCCCGTAATGCATGAGGTGGTGAATGCAATATCCCGGAACAGCCAGTAGGAACTATACGGAAACCATAATAATGTGAAGCAGACACCCGAGTGATTCACTAAAATGACCCGGCAGATGCGCGAGCGATCAGATAATATCACAAACTTAACTTTTGTATAGTGGAACACTACTATAAATATTCATATGCTTCGAGTACATGATACTAAATTTGAGTACGTATCAGTTCGCGATGAACAATGAGTTTTCTTCTCGCTTTTTGTGTCATGTCATTTTTTATAGACATCTGTTAAACTCAGTTTCGCAGCAGAAGAGAGAAATTTCGACATAATATTGCGGCATATATGTTCCTGGATGGTTGAAACCAAACAGTGCATCCGGAGAAATAGAATCAAACCTAATACGACGTGACAATCGTCGGTTTGTATGATTGACAAAATCACTAGAAAAATATTTTTTTTATTTTCCGCCCATTCTCTTTGCGCTCTTTATTACACGAACTTTGCCCCGTCATACTGGCTATACACCCACGCATAATAACCACCCCCCAATGGGACACGCATCCGTTGATTAGAGGCTTGGAGGCCAGTGGGCTGAGAGCGAAATAAAAAAAGTAAAACAAAAAGAGGAGAGTGAGACAACCGTATACACGCTTTCAAGTTATATCTATTCGACATTCATGTTGTGAGGGTGGAAGCAAGAAGAATAGAATTCAGGACAATGGGCCAAAGTCCCCTTAGCTTCACAAATTATTCTGTACTTTGACTTTCTTCTTCTCTATTTGACGTTACCAAATGAAATCGGGCCAAAGTCACCGACATCAACCCACGCTCTGCAACATATTTCCCCTTTTTCATACAACAATTTTACAGTATTCTCATACTCGTTCTCCGCCATGTGGTGCTTTTTGCATCGATGCAAATAGAATGAGTTTTCAGTTTTAACCTTTTCTCTATCCCTCTTTTCAACTAAAATGTATCACGCACTATGGCCATTCTATTATATCGTCGGCTTGTATGATTTGTTTTTATGATAAGTGTGACTCTACAAAGTGCCTCCATATGTGGAAGTGGAAATCGATCCACTCGAGTTCGCCTATCCTGATCTTTATCACTCTGTCTCCCCACCATCCCTTGTTTCAGTTATATGGAACATGGAAAAACTCAGAACCAGTTATCATGATGAGTCGTAATCCATGATTGACATTACTCGATCGGAAAGATGTGGACGTGATCAATAATGTTCAGAGTATCGAATATCCGAAGCAATTATAATTTTCTATGGTTCGGTGAAAAAAATTCAGTAGTCCACCAATCTATGAATCGCCCAATGGTTCTCATAGACTTCGTAATGAATAACATTCTGATGGAATAAGAAATCGAAATATGAATTCTCCCAATCGGCAACATAGTTCATTCAATTCTGTTTCGCGGGTCTCTCGATTTCCCAAATTAATTTTTGGAATATCTCGGAAATTATGATAATTCCAGAAACGGCCCAAAGTTTGTCTTGAAGGGGACTCTTGGGACTATTGAAAGAACATATTTCGACAAAAACCTCACAGAATAGTTCATAAATTTAAAATAAGAAAATTGGGTCAGAAATTTGATATCGAAGTTCGATTTTTGTAATTAAGATTTTAGTTTTCTGTTGATTCATCATTTTTAAAAATTTTTCAACTGAAATATTTTTATTCAATAGCTTTATGTGCCCCTTCAGACCAAATTTCGGGCCATTCTTGGGCTATTCTTGATATCTCGAGTTACAAGATGTATGAAGCCTCGTTACAAGCGAAATAATGAAGATTCCATACACATGAACTCTTGAAAACTCTTGTTGTCGATGGTCATAGCGTAAACTCCCATTTAAGGATTCTCGAAGATACCTGACTACTATCGCGATAAGAAAGTCTTAGCTGGATTTCTGCTTCGCACCGATACAGTATTTGACTATTACCGGTCCGAATATTCGAATGTCAATCATTCGCATGGTGAAAGGTGATGAAAAGATGCAACTTTCATCTCCTTCCCATCAATTCAAGTTAAAGAGATCCTCGTATAGTTTTCGAAGTTGAAATCTGTCGAAAAACCTCAATAAAAATCAAAACCGATAGATTCGTGGAATATGAAAAATTTGGAATATTCCGATTCTCGATCAAACTTTTAGATTGTCTTCGCTTCGATTAAATTACCCTGCTGATGAATTCTTCATAACTATTAGATACATTAGAACAGCAGAAACTTTGTGAGAATGTAAATGAAATTTCATTACAACCAAACAGTTCATGTGTCATCACTTCCACCATTTTCAAAAACTATCATGTGAGAAACGAAATCAAATTACGTCTAAGACTTTTCATGAACGACTCGACACTAATCGATAGATAACGGTTGATGCACATGATTGCTCGGCCACTGGCATTCTTCATCACAGTATTCAATTCCAATGAATATGATGAAGGAGAATATATTTACTAATGAGTAATTAGATATTATTCAAATATTCGTGTAACAAGAAGTACCATGGAACTCGGATACGGCTATGAATCGTAGAAAGTTATACTGCCAGCTAAGTAAACAACACCACGTTAAAGACCTGGCTTTCAGATAAAAGTCGGAAATTAAACAGAAGCATTGACATCATGAATATTCTATGGATATTTCATCGAGTCAGGAAAAAATGCGAATGATGACGCCCGTGTTCGGACTGAATGTTACTTTTCTCGCAGGGCGTAAACCTCAATAGCAACAACTTGGTACATTCTACGAAGAAATGTAGTACGAAATGGTAATGAACCAGATGAACGATACTGAATATATCGCTTGACAGAAATAATGAACCAGCGCACATTAGGAAGCAGAAGACTTTCGTAGTCATTCAAAGAAATATAAAAGTGCGTTGTAGTTTGAGTGTAAAACATCCGATTAAGAGGAGGAATTCTCCAGTTGAGCAAAATTATTATGCAAATAACAACGGTGATGAGATAATTAAGTTCCAACGATGCTTTCGAGCATCATTTATGCAAATTTTAAGGTATATATGGCCACGCACACTAACAGCTAACTTTTTATGCTGCCGCATATTTTTAGGGTTACTTGTGAGTTCATTTCTACCATAACGAGAATACCACAAGGCTCTTGCATCTACTACCTTAATCACAACCTAAAACTCTTTCAGACTTATTACGACCAATTGAATGATAGTGAATTCATGTGGGATGGAATTCCATGTCAAAATTCCATCCCTTTCTAACTTCCTCTATTTCTTCTTATGAAGTTTGATTTTGGAGGCCACACAATATATACTTGCAGTTTTAATACACATGAATAAATGGTTATACAGACCTCCAGAACTCATGTTAATCCTCCTTGTTAACAAGTTCTCCAGAGAAATCACTAGAGTTTTTTCTTTATATTCTGGGCATTTCATGCCCACATAGTAAGGACCAAATAAAGCGCGAGAGTTCATACGAATGCATATAGTGAAGCCAAATTTTCCCACCATGAATTAATTCCATCAATTGTCTCAATAAGATATGTAAGTGCGATTTGTATGAAATGGCAGTAGTGTCGTTGAATGTCTGCTCCTTCATTTTCCACGGATATTGGTGATAATCTCTATATATCGAATTTGTTGCCATTCATCGCTCGTTCTCACCATTAATCACTTACAATGTAACCATGATATCGCTAAGATCTTCCATCAGAGTTTGAGGCTGTTCATATATCGGTCTTTTACACAGGTCGATCCATGGGATATTGTTCCCCTTCAACTTGGTCCTATCCCCACTCTCTCGTTCACTCTCCCAACCCACTATTCTTCCTGGGGGAGGTTTTGCCAAGGGAACGATCCGGGATTTTAGACTTGACCGAATCCCTTGAGATTCGACCAAGGGGTGGATTCAATGTTAATTACCCAGCACTTATCAATACTTCTCATCATTATGCATGTACTGCTTTCTGACGAATCAGTATTTCTATATATATGAAGTATTGAGCTGGAGGTATAGAAATATTATTTTACACTCATCACACCTTATTACGAGAGAATTCTCTCCATGTGGTGGTACTCATTCATATGTGCGAATCCTGTCACATGATACTTCGATTCGGACGAAATTGGATGAAAATGAATGAATGAAATGTCTGTATTGTGTGATACTTAACAGCACGAATGTTTTTAATAAATACCTTTGAGCTTGATGCAACTGCATATTCTTGTATCGCGTATCAGCGCTTAATGCCAATGACGAACTAGCTGAAGACCAATTTCATTTCAGTGAATGTTTCGTATCGTATTATGAAGATAGGTGTCAATTTTACGGTCCTGTAAAAAATGAGGCGCATTCGAAAGAAAATTGTGTGAAATTATGTGCATGGTTCATTAAAAATATTCATGGCTCACAACTTTTTTCCTCACTTCGTAGTGTCATAAATGAAGAGAAAGTTTCTTCGCTTCTAGAGACATGTTCCACATAAACACGTGCATCCCTGATGGCGTTCGCGATGCTCGCTCTCTATAGATGCATGTACATTGTATATGAATACATGGAGATATACACGTGGCTCACACGACTCACCTCATACACACAACCGCCCTTGTGGAGTGTCTCGCTGATTTCCCTGGGGATTCGGCATTCGCTTCAGAACGCCAACAGTTGTACCATACAACCAGTAGCATTTATAGTGCTCAAGAGGTGAAGCTTCGAACTGCTACCACCATTTCCTACCTTAATCCTCGACTCTAAATTATCCCTACATTACATCATCTTATGTAATCCCTCAACGCGCAATACCAATTAGTAATCAGCAGTTTTCTCACTAATACTTTCCTCCACTTAAGAGTAAATTCTGATAGCATAAAATAATTTATAGACGAACATTTGTTGATCCATTTCTGTATCGTTAATCCCAGTGTGCCGACATGAAAATCCCATGTTCAAATTTCATTGGACAATGAAAACTTTATCGATATCGTTTTGTCGTGATCTCGAATGCCACCATCAGATTAGCGCGTGGATCAGATTTGTCCAAGTAACAAATAAATCCAAGCTTAAGTTACTTGGTCACGTCTGATGAAGCTTTACACCGACCGGTATAGATTAATCGTGAATATGGTTGGGCAACATTGGAATTGTTCATGGCTTTGGAAGCGAGCAGTGCTCTCGTGAGGATCATTGGTGGATACTGAAGAAACATAAATAATTTCATGAGCGCTCCTGTTTGTTTTGTATTTCGTCTTTCATTGCAAATACACGCATGTCATTTATTTCTTGGACCCAGGGGTGTAATTCTTGCGTCGAGTGCGTACATGGTATATACACGATCATAGACATATGCGTATGTATATACTAACCATCGCATTCATCAATACAATGAAACATGAGTGTGTAATGCAGCCGTAGGTTAACCGGAGCGACTTCTCACACGGTGGAAAACCCCTCGGGCTCACGCAATATGCTATATTAAGTACATCAAATAGTCCACTCTCAATTTATCTATATCTCTTGTACATTTCTCGCTGGGAGTTTTGTGCACTGTTCGTTACAAAATGTTCCCATAACTCCCATCGGGCAACTGCCGTTCGCCCCAGCCTATCCTCCAGTGGGACCAGTCCCGTGATATAATGTGAGAATGCCATCCACGTTCATCCTCGATGTCGTTTATATCAAGAAATCAATTTCTCTTCTCAATAAGCGTTAATTTCTGACAGTTGTCTCTGAAACTATCTAGTACTGCACGTTTCAGAAATTCAATTGCAAGCAACACCCATACACCGAACGGCGAAAGGTTATCAATAACAGGGCCGCTTCAGAAGTACGGGAAATACCGTGAAAAATGTCCGGCGTGAACTCACGTCTTATTCATGAATAGATAAATAATTATTATATGATCTTCAGAGAAACCTCTAGCAAGGAGGACCATAATATTGACAGTAATAATTCATTTGCACCGGCTGTTGTGGCCGGCTGTTGTGCCACGCTTAACACGAAATCACGAGTCAACTCATAACCGGTCCTCGATGTGTTAAGGTGACAAAACAAATTACCGCACGAATACGTTCAAATAATTTACCTCGATAGCAACAGTTTGCAAAATCTAGGGACCGAACCATCAATCGGGTTCAAACTTGGGGACAGTAACCATAAGAAAACTGTAAAGAATCAGCTGACAAGAACTTAATTCCGGGAAATTCCCCCTGTTTCGACGATTCATATCAACCCAAGGAATTTAAGCAGGAGTGTTGTCGTAAGTAGCCATAGAGGATGGAGATATTGAAGAAAGGTAGAAACGACTCGCTAATGCTACAGTATGCCTTAGCGAAATAATTTGTTTTATATTGAACATAGACGAAACGTCGTTCACTGCAATTTACAACATGCAAACTTGTTCGGAATTTTGTTATGCAAGTATAGAAAATAACACTGAGGATCACCAAATGAAAAATGGAATAGGCCCATTTATGAAGAGTTCGACTGAGTCCATGACCAACCGAAGCTGTATTGAAATGAAATAGATATCTGAACTAATACTTCTCCTAGACCGAGCATCCGGCATCGTTGAGAAGTGTGACCAATTTCTGATCAATGGTAATTCAGACTTGAGAGCTTTGGCTCAGGGACACGGGTTTCAGGGATAAGAGAGAATCTGAAAATATACTTATCATCGAAATCAGCACCACAACTTGGGAAAACCAGAAATAGCTCGAACTGGAAGATTTTCTTCGGAATTTCGTGAAAATGGACATCATTTTAGTTTCAGAACTCTATGAAGATCAATTCATCGAATATTTTAATGATATTCCAACCGAACAAAGTAGATGCACTTCGATTTGAATTTTCAAGTTTCGAATCATCTCATTGATATAAATAATTTCATGAATAAAGGCGCTTATCAAAGTTACCGGGAAGTCGTCTCGAAGGGCTCATGGAATAGGAAAGTATCACCGAACTCAAATCAAGTTGTGAAGTAGATGAATTTACGTTCATAAAGTATGCATTTCGGAGATATCAAAATTATACACAATGCTGTACATAAATGAACATAATGTCACATGTGACATAACGTTTTTCACAAAATTTCTGGATAGTGAATTCCAAATCATGAGATATCTCTCAAAGAACTCTCAACAAGATGAAAAGTCTTGTTAGCTCCGCAAATATCGGAGAATTAGTATTCTAAAGCACTAAAGGTGTGCAAGGTGTGTGTAAGAGCCGAAAAAGCCACAATTATTTTTCGCCAATGAAAATTGGCTTCTCACATATGTCACCGTCTATTGTTTCAACTCTTTCATAGTTTGATCTCCGCTTTCCTATCTCGCCATGTGCCAGTCTACCAGTGATGGTTCAAGCAGCCCTACTCATCAACGGACTCATTCCACTTCTTAAGGTTTCATGCGACAGATGGCCATAGCACAAAGTTTCAAACAAAAATAAAAAAAAAGGTTCGGATCTCTACTGAAACATAATGATTTGTTGACAATCGTCACTCCATCACCATGCCATTTTGTAGACTCACCACATTGAATCGAAATGATGGGCATTGATTCAGAGGGCGACTTTTCTATCTTTCGATTTTCTCATACAGTTTCCCGAAAAATGTGATATCAACTGCAATGAGAGCGCCACAGTTTCAGCGCCATAATTTTTTTTCTCCATCCTCTCATATCCTTCATTTACATTTGTAGGTTGTGAGACTCCTATTCAATCGCCATATTTCCGATACATTTGTTGACATTTCCGAATAAAATTAACACACAGAATATTCTCGGAATAAACCACTAACTTAATCTTTATGATCACATAGAAATGGGTAATTCTCGCTTCGAATCTGAATATAGGACTCATAGAAATGATACAAGTTCCTTCTATAATGGTTGAAAACTATTCAAAATCTAATATTTATGAAGCGTTTTTCTTCCAATGTAATTGTACAAACACTCTTCGCCAAACTTGGAGACATTCAGAAGTTTAAGGAGAATGTATGGAACTATGCACGTTTACATTTATACTTGGTTGTACCCTCGATGGAACCCATACTTCAACGAATAATTTTATAATGGGGTACACCCTGATTCAGTAATCCAGTAATAAATCAAGGCTACCCTCATAACCATATTTCGCATAACATACATTTTGTCTCGGCAGCACCAGTGTGTCCATAGTGCATATCGAGTTTCTCTCTCCTCCGTCCAATCCAATTCTTTGCCAGTGGTAATGCATGTGCCCTATCGCATACATTACACAATTTTTTATTTTTCTTCTCTTTGTTACCTCTTTTCATCCCACCTATCACTCCATTACCACACCAAACTTTTCCGATACTTCCTTTGAAAGCATCGAGAAAACCCATCGCCACACATTCTTACTATTTACTGATTGCATATTACAAAGTCTATTCAACTGATGTTACAGTACACTTCTTGGTAGGGAAGTGTTCATGCCTTCACCGGATGCATTATTTGAGAAATGATTGAATATACAATTGAAATAGTGCTGAATCGATATCCCAAATAATTTGATTCGGTGTCGGATGTTTCAGTGTGGGGTACCTATCAATATTCACATGCGCGAATGTATTAACGGCAGAACAATTTTCACAATACTCACGTTCACCATGATGACGTGCTGACATAAAGTTCTTACATCTATTCTTCGGAAAGTACCACTTCAATTGATGGTTACTGATATGATTATTAACAAATTCGTCTTTGATATTATAAAAAAGAATCATCCCGGGAACGCCGAAATATATTTGCAATACAATGATCAAGAATAGGCGACTATACTAATTTTTGGATTTTTCTCCGTTCATCAATAACTTACTTCTCAGAAATAAAATTTAGCGAAAGCGGTTTCTCACTCTTCAAAATATTGCATCTCTAAAGGGAATAATTACGTGGTGATCGGTATTTTCAAAATTGATCTGTTATACAATTATTGAGAATACAGATAGTGGTTATTAACTCCATAGAATAACAGTTTCTGGCGGTAGTCATCCACCGTCTGACCACATTCCTGAACACCATATTTACTTTCCTTGAGAGAAAAGTCGGGAGACTCTCATATGGGAATCGTCTGGCACCCAACTTCTTATACAATCCACTTTCTATGTCTAGTCCGAAATGTGGACACACCCTTTGTACGCTACATTCACACATGAATGAGTCAGACAGATTGCTTACGACCAGATCAACAGACATATTATATGCGATCTTATACGCGTATTTTGCACTGTTTTCACAGCATATTCTTTTATTATTGTCCTACGTCGCCATGGAATATTAATGCGAATCACCACATTCGTGTTCCTCGACGTGGAAAATATGAGACATCTTGCAGAGAAAATTCATGAAACACAAACTATGAATAAAGGAAAATTTCAACGCACTGGGCCAACATCTTCCATAGATGAAAGTTCATGTCTGGCAAACAAAACTGCGAAATTTTATTTGTTCTGCGATGCGCTGCTCCACCCTCAATCGCCATCTTTTTCGACACAAGTAACTGAGCTGAACATGTGTTATTTTGATGTGAAGTGATTTACTAGCATTGAGCATTCGTTTGTTCGAACATTCCATTCATCCACTTATTTCATAACCCACAGCTACATCCAGAAAAATCAAGGAAACATTAGTTACCGAAAGCGCTAAACGTCCATGAAGAGGGGGGACAACGAACAGAACCTGTCACCATGCTTTGTCAACTTGCGCAGAGGGTGTTCCGAGAATTCTCTCTTAAAACTATATGCGATGACACTTTGTAGGGCGGGAACTTATATCAGTAGGAAAGTGAGAGGGAGAGGGTGAATGGTGAACTTGCGAATTGTGTCTAAGAGGGGGGAGAATAAAATGGGCAAAATATATAGCCCTGCGTAGGAGTCATCGTACCGTGATGGCGCACCCACACAATCGCCCCTATTCATGTCTGTTGGCTTTTTATTATATATATTCGTGTTCTCTCTCTAGTCTCCCAGCTTTCATTTCGTCAAGTTTCGTGCGCACTATTCAATCTACATCTGGTGTTGTCTAAAATTTCAGTATTTTTTGAGTTCCGTTCATCCCACATTGTTCCATTGACTTTTCACGTTTATTCACGATCGAATTCATTCAAAGAAAATATCATAGCCGTAATGACACAGTAGACTAGGGATGTTAATACATCCCTTCCTCGAGATATTTATTCGCTCTCGCCGCTGAAGCAATAATGAATAAATTATTCAATTTGATAGTTTCATATCCAATACGAAGCATAACTGTACGATAGAGATTCCCCTTCACGCGAGTAGATTTCACGAAAGAATAAAAATGACTGAATTTGATTTCGTTCCATTTTCTCCTCTATCTACCAGTGCGTATAATGTGAGGGGAAGAGCAATTGGAGGGCTTGAAGTTTACTCTACACTCTATTGATATAAATGAATCATTACGTTCGGTTATCGGAGTTTATGTATGGTGAATTTCAGTTTAGCATTCTTAAGACTTCCTTTGGCTTGAGCACCAGCCGAATGTTGGGTTGGATCATTGTGACCGCATCTAATATATCGATGTGCGCATATCCCACATATTTTCAATAATTGAATAATGGAAAACTTGTAGCTATAAATTTCAATTTCCATGAATATGATGCATGTGGCTAGAGTAATTAAGATCGATAGTTGTTCACTTCAACATCTCAACCGTATGGTTGATTAGTCTAAATAATATGTGATCATATATATGCTGTGACAAATTTCTTGGATCTGGTCTATTGTAAATGGCTCGGTGTGGAAATTCTCAACATGGACGGTGTGAAAATCAAACTAAGTGTAAAGTCAAATTTGAATGGTGTGCGTCTAAAATTTGACGTTATTCTCCATTTAAATGTATTCTATAATAATTATGTACCGAATACATTATAACCCGTCAATTATTTAGTTTCACGGTTGTTTAGTTTTCAACCATCGGTTGTCATCTGATAATCGAAATAAACCAAGTCGGATAGATCTTGATGAGCGAGGTGTTTCAATTAGACAGAATACAATTCGAGCGTGGTGTTTCAGCCGATATTTAATTCTGTCACACATCTATATTGTTGAAAAGGAACCAATGGGGCATCTTTCGTGTATGTGCTTCGAGACTCAACATTTTTATATAAGAAACGAAATTCAAAAATTGTGGAACTCTAAACTGTTGCTGAATCTCAGACGGAAAAATTCCAACGTAACTCATATCATCGTTGAAAAATGGGTAGCAAAAATATATAAACTCAAATTGTTACAAGCCCTGTCAAATCTATTAAATAGTGTGGAATGGTTAAAAATTCACGTATTCATACGGTGGATACTGTTTCAGTGTGCATTGATGAGAGTGTGAACGTTCATAAAGTCTTGTATTCGATGTGCGGTCATCAATGTAAGGGGAAATATTTCATTATTATAAGGCACAGAAACAATTTCCAGTTTTTGGTCAGATTCGTTACTTATTTCATTATACTAATATTCCATTTACCGTTCCTGCACTTTGAGAGACTGTTGAACTTTGAGACCCAAGCAAAACTCATTTAATTAAACCAAAAAAATATAAAATGTACCATTATAACGAATTTATCGATATCGAGTCATGAATAACCTGATGAAGGCTACACAAATGTTAGCGGTCGAGGTTTATGTATAGCTTGTAAATATATTATGACGGTTTAAACGTTTATACTTGTACTAATATTTATAATTGAATAATTATGAAAATATAAAAAATATTAAAATAACTAATGAGAAAATGAAATCATTGCAATAACTATTGATTATGAGTATATTCATGAAATTGAAATCATCAATTGTTACCTAATTTTCGAAGTTATAAATAGTGACACGGAATGGTGTGGAAATAGTCGAGTATATATTTATGAGCTTCACCCTAAAAATTAGAGAATGCGTCGAATTTTCCTGGTTATCATCACATAGGCACCCGTATTTCACGCGTCAGAAAAAATGTCAGGGGTGTGAACCGGATGACGTGAATACGGTGCACCATCCTTTTTGTGCCATATTTTTACCTCTCAATCAGAGTTGCGAATAATGGTGATACAGTTTCAGAAGTGGAGTTATTTCTTCAGAAAACTTCCTGGTTCTCCTGGATCTTCTTTGGATTCTCAACACCTTGAATACTGTCTTTGATACTTCTGGCAACGAAAAAACATTTCTGTTTTTTCAATCAGTAGTTTGTAACTCTCATGATCTTTACGAGCGGGTCTCTAGTATTCTCAAAAAATTTCTTCTTCCTCGAAATATGATCTCGTAAATTTTTTTAAATAATCTCGATTTTCTACTTGTGGAATATTCAGTTTCATGAGCCGTGTTTCGATACGTGTTTCAATATCATCTATATAAAATCAACCAACTCCAATGTTGAGATTCCTCATCTATCGTACATGATTAGTGAGTGCCGAAAACGGATTTCATTGTATAGTGTCATCATGTGTATGCGAATGTATTCTATTGAAACGTTTGACGGTGGATTTTTCCTTAGGTTTCCATCTATTATTCCGAATTGATAATTTCTCCATTGTTTTTCAGTAGACTCACGCAGTACCTCTTTCAGAATTGAGAATATTTTTGTGGTTACCAGTGGGTTTGAGTTATTCCAAGATGATATAGAATGTACTGCAGGTTGTCGAAAAATGATATAACTTGGATGTAGTAAATACAATCTATTTTGATCCACATCCTGAGATTTATATGTATTGACTAATATAGATTACATTGAGTTTTATGAAGTGATAAATATTGATGAACATCATTCGGGTCAAACACTACCAATATTTTCATACAATCAAAATCAGTGATACACACCATTTTATCAATCCTCCATGATTTAATGCATTTTTAATATTTCGCTACACTTGGGTACTCATTTGAGAGAGGAATTCCTCAGTAGGTGATCCTGGGTTCAAGATCTCCTCCAACCCATTTTTCGGGTTCGGTTTAACTTTCTTAACCGTATCCCGTGGATCAACATATGATGAGAGCATGCCTGAAATACTTTATATTGTATGAAAATATGACAGACATTAAGGGAAGTTGACGATAAGGAGATACAAGTCAACTGGTCTAATTTTCCATATTTTATCGAAAGCATTCAGTCAGACGAAGACTTACTTGGTTGACAAAAATATGAGGGGTGCATTTGAAACGAAGCTATCTCGGTGACTTACATTTAACATAACAGACCATTGATCATCTCACTATGAAGAAGCAAACTTTCCCATTATTTATCTAGCTTCTGCTCAGTTTTCTGCCAGCAAATACATTGGAAATCGTGTAAAATCTTCAACTCAACATGCCTAAATTGACACTTGGTACTTAGTAACGTTGAAACTATCATCTTCTTCTATTTCAACGATTAACATTCAAATATGCATGTAGAAGATATTCATATTTAGTAGATTTCGTCCTACTTTGAGACCAAACGGTGTCATAGTTTTCCCGCCATTTGTTAAAAGTTTAATTAGGTCGTTCCCTGCTTATGACTTTTTTCTCATCGTGTCATTTCTTCGATTTGTGATGAAATCAAGTTTAGTTATGTACACACATTATGTTACTTCAATGATGCGTAAGACAGATTTTATGGAAATAGGTATATGGGCAGCATGAGTAGTGTTGAAATTATAGGCAGGCCATGCATGCAAAATTAAAGCCATATGTCGCTATTGAATATTCCGATGATTCGGCTACTGTATGTATGCCTGTGAGAATAATAGAAGGGCAGCTATGTTGTCAGGTGGAAAATGGAACGATCTTCACGGGACGTTAGTTGATGATTTTCATGCTCCATGAGCAAATATCCATATATTCAGGAAATTTATAAAATATAATCGGACTTGTATTGATGGAGTTGGGCCAATAGTTTAACCAGATTATAATCATGAAATTATTTCACAATTTTATGAGATCACATGAATTTTGTATACAACTCATCATCACTTTGAATATATATCGATGAATTTGTAGCATGATCCGTGAAATATCTGTGAATGATTATTGAGTTTGAGTATTGAGCAAGGCATTTAATGAATATACAAGTGCACTATGCATATATCGAAATATATAGTTAGGGACATTAGTGCCCCACATTCCCGTAACCTGGATCATCACCCCACAATGAGTACACTGAAAGTCATCTCGTCTCCTATGTTCCATGATTCAAAATCAAAAGAATTACATACCATGTTAGGAAAATCTGACAAATTAAACTGGCCTGGTCAAATTTTATAATTTTTATGAGCGTTTGGCATAAAAGAGTCTCATTTATCCAGATTCATCGAATAAATACATATATATATATATATTGGCCCATGGAACCTATCAAACGAAATGATGAAGCATGAAAAAACACCGGTTGACCGGGTAGTTTCACGGTGTGGTCCTCAATAGTTGATCATCCTGATTAACATATGAGTGTTGATCGCATATTTTGTAAGAGAGGACAGGGCACATGGGGTACTTAGAAAAACTAGATTTTTAGGCTCGTTAATTCCCTGAACATTCTCCCTCGTTCGATTATGATCGGAGTGAATTAAAAAAACATTCCGATGTTATACAGAAAAGAATTTTCCTTGTGGGGAGAATGCGACAACCCCTCGAAAATTAAAGAAGAATTATTCCAGAAAATGAATCAAGCTTGATGAAATTGACCCATCTTAAGAGTGATGAGATTCGAAAAAATGAAAATTTTTCAAGAACACTAGATGCAGAGGAAAAAAAAGAGCCGATTCGTTTCGAACAATTTTTTTTCAAAAAAGAAATTTCTCCAAAACAGAAAAGAGAAATTTAAAACTTCTGAAAAATCCATCAACATCAGAAATATGTCTTCAACTATGACCACAATTGCTCCGATTCCATCCATATTTTACAATCCAATAGAATCGATGTTACTGCGTTGGACGAACAAAATTTTCCATATTACCGAAGTGTCATTGAAATTGTTTTTGCGTGAGAAATTCCTTGTATGAACTGATTCTGTTGCAATTATCGCGGTGATTATGGTTCACTCCCGAACTTATTGTGACTTCAAACACATGACTATGCGATACCGATCACGGGTGATTAAGTTTAAATCATGCTCACAATCCCTAAAGAGCCGTTTTCATCGTCACAAACATTGGGAACGAAAATGAAAATATAGAATTGTAAATTTCCGAAGAATTTTCATCACGACCATTCATTCGATCGTTACACAACATAGGAATACACAGCAACGATAATAACTGCTGAAATAAGATTCATACTCGAAATTAGGCTAAAATTGATTTTATCGCCAAGTGACGGTATTGAAAATACAGTTGCTCATTTTGAGAAATTGTCGTTATTCTGATGATTTTCCACTAAATAACATTCTCTGATAATAGTCCAAAAATATTTGGAACCCGCTATCGGCCACATTGATGGTATCAACCAGTAATCTCCAATAACGGATTCTCGACTGCAACTGATTGGGTTGACGCACAATATAATTTTGAACAACATTGAATTCGAAAACTTTACTCAGATAATAAGAAACACACACGCTGACATGTTTTGCCAGTTACACCATTTCTGTCAATTGGCGACTTGAACACTCATTATTGCAGAGTTCAACTGATCAAACGTATTATCTATTTTCGTTTTCCACTTCGCGTATTGTTTTTCCTTTGTCCCTACTCTTTGAATCCATATATTCGGACTTATTAATTAAAATTCATAGGTTGAATTCTCGGCGATTACGACCATATCAGTATTACTACATAAGAATTAGCCCACGCAAATGCGCCAACAAGGAAGGCTCAGTTTCAAAATAAGACAGTAAGCTGTAAATTTGTATGAACCTCTATTTTGGCATTCTAACCGTTGTCCGAAAAGTCTCATAAAATCTCGTTTCCACGTCTTAAAATATCCAAGATCGAAAGTCGCGAAAGTTCGCGAACCTCTCAGTTCCTATAGTTTTAACGGTATTTAAGTCGACCATAACATTGTAGAGCATGAAATCAAGTGCTACGAATAACTTGCGTTATCTACTAACCAATATATCATATTCAATGATATTCACCTATAATGTAATACATCCGTTCGATGGTACGTACTAACTTCGCGTGATTAGCAAATTCTCGAGTGAAATGCTGTAAGTATGTTTCAGTTGTATTCTCACATACCTCAATAATATTTTGAGTAGAAAAAGTATGAAGTGATTTTTCGCCAACTCCTGAATGCGTATTAAAAAAAAACTTCCATCGGAATATTAGAGAGACTTTCCAACTTTGAGGGAATGATTAAGAATCCCAAGAATTGAGTTGGGTGTCCAAATATGAAATTCATGTACCAATAACAACGATATTACCACCAACTCCAGATGAACCAGCAGATATAAAATTTTGCAACTGCAGGAATGGTTGTGGTTCGTGCTGTGAATGAAGAAAATTGGGCTGCAATGTTCTCTAGCTTGTAGCCAGTCTAAAGGGGAAGCTTGCCTCAATGCTTCATCATAACGGAGCACTTTCGATGAAGAGTACATTTGATCCCGAAATTCTTGATGATTTAGAAGGAAATCTAGTTGACAACAAAGATGATGATGATAAATTCGTGATTATTGAGCAATTGGAAGACAACGATAAAGGAGAAGAAAACTGATAGTCATGTTCTTCCAACTATCAACATCAATATATTTATATCTTGAATAAAATCCAAACTCGTTACGAACAAGTGAATGGACAATAGTTTTGGTTGCAATGTTTACATGCACAGTCATAGATCGCATTTTCTCATGCGCACAAAGTCTGAGCGGAATGCACATTGATCGACATCAGACTTATTTCTAGTTCAATTGAATCGCTGACATGTTTTCTGAATGCCAGTATCAAAAGCCAAGTCGATCTGTGTCTCCGAACATAATCTCTCATGAATAGAATGTGTCTATCTTCTGGAAAATGGAGGGATCTGAAAGTTTAGGAAGATAGATCAAATGATCCTCTGTTTAATGCAGAGTCTCCAGGCAAATCATACATACACACACTCTCAGTATGCAGAAGCATACACACTGTGACAATGCAGAGGCGTAATGGAGAAGTTGGTACCTCCAGATAGTCAGGGTGATAGTTGCCATGGTTAATCGTGGATGAAAGCTCAGAGTTAAGAGCGAAATGAACACAACAATAACAATGAATTGAAACAACGGTACTCGAAAAGAGAATCTCGTCCAGCTCGACAAAGGAGGAATAGAACGTGGATGCGTGATAGAAAACGCAAAATTTGCGACTTGTGCTCTCAAATTGGGCAGAAAAAGCACCCCCGAAATGCTTCCAATCTAATGGTGGATCCATTGGTGTGGCCGGAAAGTGAGGGTACTTTTCCCACCGGTCTGGCAGTACAGTTTGCAACGAAAGGATGGCAAAACAGACGAGAGCCAGAAGAGCCTATCTATTATCTCATCATCATTTTGGGTCTCGCCCGCCTTTTTCAATCCTCACTTTTTCCATTCTGTCCTGTCATGGACTTCCAGTACTCTGTTGTTACTCACTGTCACCTGGTGTTTCACACACTGATTTCATTCGTGGACTGCAGAAGAGCACTTTCGTTTCTACCACGCACCACGAATCAGCTTTGCGAGCCATGCATATAACACGAGTTAGTTATACAACTCTCTTCATGATGTCTGGATCTGCGTTGATTTCCAACGCAATTATTCGATTTTCGATCTTCGTAACATCACACCTACCAGTTTTCATTCCATTGCCTTCTGCGCGACAATGACTTCCTGGAGAATGCCTGGGTCTTCAGGCGAGTCCCAACTACGTGATTGACAACAGGCGGAACGTATTTACTAAACATACGCGCTCTCTGTTAAAGAATGACGTTCGCCTTGAAGGTGCAAACGAATCTTGTAAGAGCCACCTAGCTAGAAGAAGACTTTAATGACCCCCCAATGGATATAGTAAGTGTATCCACACGTGAAACGTATTCATATGTATACATAAATGCACGCATATATCTGAATACATTCCACTTGTAATGCATACGCGAATGATGCATGTAATGCGTGAAGGAGAAGTGTTGATCTGTAAATGACATGCCCAAATGATAAAATCATGGATTGGAAAAAATGCGCATTTCACAAATGCAATTGTCTTCTACTTCGGATCCGACAAAGCAGACCGTATTATTATATCGCTAAAAAAGGGAGTCAGTGATTCTCCTTACCAATCTATCTTCTTCAACGAGAAAATAAAATCCACAGAATTCTCCAATACAGACAAGTCGAAATATTTTCGGTTTACCAACATCATCCCTCCCTTTTTTCATTTTCTCCTTCATATAACATCCTGTTCCATTTCTCTGTTGAAATTTTTTTCCGTGTGTATATTTTTTGCGCATATCAAGCAACGTCAGAACGCCATACTGGGGGCGGCCGAACCCGGACCAATCGCCACCCTCGCGGGGGCGACAGGGGATGCGACCACACCCAGCCACCCCCAATAACGCAATCCCTTCTTTTCCTCACCACTTGTCCATGTGGGGACACGTGCGCACGAGCAACCTCACTGCCGCACATGAAACAGTCGTGCGCGTGATGTCAAGTCGTCCACAACCATTTTTCATCACACCTCATCAATTGCCACCATATATTACAGTTAAATGCAAATATGTTACACTGCGGATTGGACGCTAAATACAATCTTGTGACTGCCAATGATCGATCAGTTAGTTTCTAAAGAAGTGAATGAAACCATCGGATTCTAATATAATTCAATTATACGGAATGTGTGAAACTGTAACTAGTAAATGCGTGCGGATACCAATAAAATGTATTCGATGACTGGTCTAAAACCCTATATTTTGATTGCGAAGGGAAGAATAAGAGCCAAAGTACGAGATGAAATCAGATATTGCTAAATGTTTGGCTTCAAAAATCAAGAGTTATGAACAAATTGGAATATGTACTCCTGGATAAACTAGACATCGGTTTATGTGAGCAACAAAAGTCGTCGGTGGAATGAGTCGAAAAATACAGTAACCGATTTAATATAGAAAAAATGTCTCGACATGCCTGATCCATAATCCCAGATTACTGATCATATGAGCGATGGATAATTATCATTACTGACAACAAATCGATCAATTCGATCTCACAGAATCGCTAAACATATCGTAAAAGGGTGAAATCACGACTGCCCAATACCATGATTGACCTCGATATGTTAGGCTGCAATTTATTGTCAATCAATAAGAACCGAATCCATCGCGGACGTGGTGAAGTACTCACTCCGCCACACAGTAGTCCTGAATCTCATCACAGCCATGTTAACATACTTCGTGACACCCACCATTCAAATCGTTCTGAATCCGAGATTGGGCTACCACCAAATATGCCCGACATTTTGTTGTGTGAGTGTTGACTGTCGATATAAGATTGCTTGTGTTGCACACCTTATTCATTTTGATTCATCCAGACAGTCCATTGAGTTAGTTTGCAAACGTTTAATGAGCGCAAGAAGTAATCATAGCAATAAAAGTATTGAAAACATATGTACACAATATACATGACGTCCATATAGTATTGGCTAGACTGAAAAAAGAATCGATGAAGGATCCAGTATAAGAGTCAAAAATGTGATAATTATTTTTTCAATTTCACAGCTTCGATTCCGAAATGTGGTGGATGTCAGGAGGTCATTCTGGACAGGTACGTGCTGAGGGTTTTGGAGAGATGTTGGCATGCACGTTGCCTCACGTGTCGAGATTGTGGTGCCCGATTGACAGATAAGTGTTTCGCAAGAAATGGTCACGTGTTCTGCAAGGATGACTTTTTCAAGTAAGCATCAATTTCTATCGTTTCGCACTGTTACATTCATTGTTCATATAAGTATGATTATCTAATCATAACTCTTGGATGAAAATGGATGAAAAAGTAGGAAAGCTATGATGAATCGTATTTTGAGACGCGCTTGTGGAAGTCCCAATATCGAACAAACTTGGTGTTGAGTAGCAGAATATTCGGCAGCCATTCACTTCATGAGAACTGGAAATGTCTTTTTTCAGCCCGCCGGGCGAAAAACGTCACTTTTTCTCCCGCTGCGTGAAACAAAATTTCCGTTTTTCGCCTTCGGCGGACTGAAAAATAGTATCCTCACCTCGGGAAGTAAATAAAAAAGCCTCAGATCACATTATTGTCGACCTCGGCTTCGCCTCGGATGACAATTTACATGTGATCTCAGACATTTCTTACTTTACCTCCCTAGGTGAGAAATGTACTATTGCACGATAATACATTCGTATCTACAGGATTTGCGATTTCTTTCCTACTCATCGTATTGAAATACTTTTTGTAATGTGATGCCCTCACTGCGATTACGAAAAGGCAAAAATTAACCAAACACTTTCAAACTAGATGTGGGAGTGTAATGTCAAAAATTGTGTGTTGTTGGTGTGGCAGGCGGTTCGGGACAAAATGCGCGGGATGCGGACAAGGTCTTGCACCATCGCAAGTTGTACGACGTGCTCAAGAATTTGTTTACCATTTGACCTGCTTCTCATGCGCACTTTGCTCGAGACAATTGGATACTGGCGATGAGTTCTATCTCATGGAAGATCGCAAACTCGTTTGTAAACCCGATTATGAACAGGCAAAAGCCAAAGGTAAGCTATGAATGCTGATCATTGAGGTAGAAATTATTGTTAAGGTTAAATACTCAAGCGCCTTCACCAGGTGATCTTTGTTTTGTTTCATTACTGGTAGAATTAGCTGATGGTGGGAGCATCGATGGTGATCAACCAAATAAACGACCAAGGACAACTATAACAGCCAAACAACTGGAAACCCTAAAAATCGCCTATAATAATAGTCCAAAGCCTGCGAGGCATGTGCGAGAACAGTTGTCGCAAGATACAGGATTAGACATGCGTGTTGTGCAAGTGTGGTTTCAAAACAGGCAAGCACTCCCCTATCATACAGAACAATTTACATTCAATCTACCCTGAACAATCATTGGACCTATTCTGGGAATATTTATGACACACGTTCCACAATTTTTCTGATTGAACAAACATACGTTATTCATTAGTATTTCGGCACTCTGCATAATATTGGGAACTGCTTAGATTTACTCGACCCAGTATGCGGAACTATGTTATTTCTACTCAGGATGAAATACGCAGGTCCTCGTTGGAATAGGTACCGCTTTCAATATTTGAAATGAAGGATAATGAAGAATTTCACACGATCTACGATTTCGGACAAACCGAAACAGCAATTGCTCAGAAAAGAAATATTACGCAACATTTTTTCGACTTAATTTCCAATCGCGATTACGCTTCTAATGCAGTTATAATTTCTTAGGATATCCTCCATCAATCCACTTACCTAATCGCTGATATTTGTCCAATGCTGAGTTATATGCGTGTTCCACATGATTTACATTGTGTCATTGACTGATGTGTTATATATTAGTATATGAACCACTACATAGTGACTGAAGACAAAATAATAATCTTTTCATACAGGAGAGCAAAGGAAAAGAGACTGAAGAAAGATGCCGGGCGAACGCGATGGTCGCAATATTTTCGTAGTATGAAAGGGAACGGGAGCGGCAGTCATTCACCCAGACACGATAAATTATTGGACAAAGACGAACTCAAAGTCGATCTGGATTCATCATTTGGTCATCATGGTAAACTCCAAATCCACAACTATAATTTCATCCTATTCGATGTTTTCATCATAATTTTTATAATAATTAATGGTAAAATTGTGAAATCACAGTAGTCGCTGACATATATATCAAATTTATATCTCATATACAAGCGGTAACAATTTTCCTCTCTCCATTTTGTTTCACCCATTCATTCGCAACACCAGTTCGCTTGTGTATGGAGAAGAATAAGAGGGAGGTGATCTTTTCAAATATTCAGGAGATTGCTCGGCTAACTGCCAGCCACGGCATCCGAGATTTCACGAAGATTGCAGAAAGTAGAAAGACTGCTTACGCGCCAGTTCGCATCGCCATTGGGCTGTTTATCGTCCAAGTTGTCTTCCTCACCTATCTACTCCCCTCTTGTTCTTTTTACTCTCTTTCACCCCTATCAACAATGCACCCGCCCTGCGTCAGTTACCGACTTGGTTTACCTATTATGAGCTGTTAGGCAAAATTAAAAGTATAGGATGAAAATTCGAAATGCACGAGTTTATTCCCCCTGCATATCTTATATTTTTTATAAGATTTATTGCCTATTGCTGCTCCTGCTTCTTGCAAATTCATCTATTACACTCATAAAAATATTTTTGTGCTCATTAGGGCAAAATAATTAATCTCTTGTTCACATGCAGTGATGTCGATGCTAATTCGAACCATTTTTGTTGCTCTCGTTCATTCGACTATGTTGGTAATTTCATCAGATGATCACGCTCTTATGACGATTATATGGATTATTCCAATGTAACGATACCTATGAAACAAAATGCAGTGGTAAAAGCCGAACTATAAAATACTATTGTTTACATTTAATATCATACTGTAGACTCCTGGATCTTCTCTTCCAATAGATAACATGTTTCCCCCACGAGCGGAAAACACAAAAGGCAGAGAGACAAATAAAAGCAGCATCGGAAACACAAAACTTCCCGACACATAATCTGCATGTTCCAATTGGATTACAATAATACAATCTTTAATTATCGATAAAGTCTGTTAATCTGAGATTTTTCCTAAATATGTACTATCGTGTTTTCAGATTTGAGCAATGATAGCTACGGTACGGTAGTAAATATGGGCTTGGACGGTGATAGATCAAGCCCGAATGGTGTAAGTAGTGGCGGCGCGACTGGTGGTCCACCGCGTACCTATTTAGGTGCAACGACACCTCCTTATCTGTCTACATCGAGATCACCGTCATTGCCACCGCAATTTCCGTACCCACCAGATGCTGGATTATCCGTTTATACAACACTCAGTGAGTTTTTTCTTTGTCTATCAATTGTTTTTCAGATCATTCTATTCTCCATCTCATTATTTCATTTCCCATCCACTTTACCGTCTGAAAGATGTGTTAGAACAAATGATTTCTCTTGTACAGGTGGAGCGAGCGGTATGGTACCAGGCCCCGCTTCTGATCTAAGCAATGAATCGAGTGCCGGCGGTGGTGGTGTTGGAGGCGCGAGTTATCCTGATTTTCCACCGTCACCCGATTCTTGGCTCGGTGAGCCACCACAACATCCGCATCATCATCCTCACTATTCCACATAACATACTGAAATCAGGCATAATCGTACAAATATTGTTCAGACCAGGTTCCAACATCTATTTGCAAGTTCGAGCAGTGCATCGATATCAAACGGTACTCGTACCGTCTCATTACGAAAAAAAAAAATACATCATCGAAAAAAAGGGGAAACTGAATGCTCCTATTAGATGTGACGAGAATTCGGTTTATCAAATATGGAGAATTGATGATTGTGTGCGATGCACGATATCACCTTTTCACGATGAAATACAAAGAGTATAGATGCATATAAGTATATACTATAAACACAAATATTTATGTACAAATTCATCGTCTCCTGTTCTGAAGTAGCGTTGAGAAGGGTGGTTGACGCGCTAAGAACATTTGTTTGAATATTGTCGAACGTTCCCATTTCTCGATGTTTTAATTTATTTATTTCTCCCATAAAATGGAATTGTAGAGGATGAAATGATGACTCCGATTCGATCGACCTAATGTATTCAATTTGTTTAAGATTTCGAGATTTTAAATCGTCATGTAAATATAGAAATATTAGTCGAGATTTTATAGTATCGAGAAGAGAAAACGGAAATGGAAAATTATAGTTGTCGCGTATCGCGACAATCTAGTACAGTGAGTCCTATATACAATACATACATACGTATATTAAAGCATGTATATAAACACGTGGAAGCAGGCATCTCCATGCCAAAGAAATTGTATAGTAATTACCCAGCGTTCTTGCACATAAAAAATATTATACAAAAATAGCGATGAAGAACTGAGGGAAAATGGAGAGAATGCTTGGATGGTTTCTGTACTTTGTCCACCACTAGATTGAACGTAGACCACACCTACAACATGCGCGTCCTGAGAAGTCTTTATTGAGTGAGCGAAATTGTTGAGCTCATTCATTTATTGATTTGAACTCGTCTGATAGAATAAAATTTCATATATTTCCGTGTTTTCACATTGCGATTGGCTTCTCTTTTTTCGAATACACATTCACACACGCGCGTGCGCGCGTGTATATATATTTGAAGCGTTATGAAAGAAATGGAAATGTATATATTATAATCCCATATACTCATTTATACTTATGTTCTGCAAAAGAAGTGGTCGGTATGTGTGAAAAAACTGAATTAAATTATCATCCCGAAACGGAAAATCAGATGAAAATTGGTTTCGTTCTACTGATAAGACGTTTGTATCCATTTCTGTTGATCACTTTTTCATCATCTTCTATCACAGATATTGAGAAATGTCCATTCGCTTTGCATCTATCAATATGTATGAACACGAAACTTATGCGTTTCTTCCTTACCCACACATTATCAGTGAACAATCATTACAGATCTTTATATCATTATCTAGTCATTGGGTGATAATAAAACAATTATTCATAATCAATATAGTTGAGGCAGTCTTAGATTTATTGAAGGAAAAATCGAGAAATAACAACTGGTGGGTGAATCTCAATGGCACTTTATTTGTCATCTATATACAGATGTTTAATCATGGGTTTCATGACACATAAATATTTATGTTCAAACACTTACACACTATTCTTCCTGATTTTGTATATTATTATGGTCAGTCAGTTAATTTTGTGAAAATATCATTCTCATAGCTCATAAAAATTTTTACTAATGAAAAAAAAAATAAAGAAATCAAATTCCTTCCCGCTCCCCGTATATATATAAATATATATATATACTCACATGTATACACTCTGAACGAACATCTGAAATTCGTCACTTATTTTGGCATACTTCATTTTTTTTGCGCCGGTAATTTTCAGAAGCGTATGGAAATATCGATTGTTTCACTCCGAACATAAGTTCAAACCGATATATGTCAATACCCAAATAATCATTTGGTCAGAATAAAAATCACTGAGGAATTAATTGGAACGGTGAAGCGGGTTGAACATCAGTTACCGAAAATGTGAAACACCAATACCCCATGGCAGCCGATAAGAATTCAATCATGATGTATCTATGATTGTAGCATGGCATTGTTCACTGGATGGATGCTTTTTCACTCACTCAACATTCTTCATCTTCAACGTTCTCTCTGAAATATTTTTGTGCATATTCATTTGTCGAACGGCCCTTCATAGATCCTTGTTTTTTTCAACAGGCTTTTGGTAATCATCAGCTGTTTAGTAATAGCTTTTTCAACATTTTTTTTATTCTTGTTTGAAGTCGATAAGTGTTCAAAAGTATCTTCGAGTGCACGTCGTGTTTTTATTAACCTCCGTTTCAATGCGTCATTTTCTTGCTTCAATGCGTCCATTTCTTCCAAACCTGGAAAATTTATTAAGAATGAAGGTTCAAATCTCATTAATCAGCTGATGAAAAATTATTTCCAGAAGTGGTAGCTCTCATCGAACCAACAAATTTTACGAGTTACATATTGGAATACAGTTAGACCTCAATTTATCGCTAGCATAAGGAACTTCCGAATACTGTGAGGCAATATCGAAGTATTACTCTATATACATGAGGAATCAGTCAGGCAAAAGTACCCCAGCTCATGAGTCTTTCAAGATCTAACGCTTGAAGATTTGATGATTCAAATTCGTGAAAAGTATCATTTTCATTTTTCAACAATCAGAATAGATAGCATGCCAGAGGCAGCGAAATTGGACTGTTCGAAGAACAAATGAAGATTTTGTCGAATTATGAACCAAAAATTGGAATTCCATTCCTGTATATGGAGTGGAAATCATACATTTTCCGTACGGACATACAATAACATAAAAGAATAATTTATGAAATGTTGAGTACCTTCAATATGTAACGGACTCTCGCAGTTCACATCTGGAAATTCTTCATTATTGGAACGTTCCTCATCACTCAACAAATTCGTCATCGATTCAGTAATTTTCAGGGTATCTTCCAATGGCCTCGCCGTCGATATAGCAGCATCACTCTCAATGCCCAAATCCGGAGAACAACTGGACTTACTGCGACCGCTCATAGATGGATAACTCGTTGGCAGCCAATAACGAGGACCCTGTATTAATTAGAAAAAAAAATATGTTATGTTCCCATACATTTTTTCCCGAGATATACTATGCCGACTGAATTTTTGGATTATACTACATTGTAAGAGTTGAAGTCTTGCATTAAATCTTCACGTGGTTGCTTGATATTCACTTCAGTCAGGACTGATGATATTCCACTCGAGCTTGGTGTTGAATTGTTCGCTTCACAAACGATCCGCCTTCTCAATTCATTGTTGACAGTTTCCAACTCATAAATTCGCGATTTCTGTGAGTCATTGATGTGATTCAATTCCATCAGCTCTTGTTTGAATTTTTTCTGAAGCTCTTGCATGTCCAACTCATGACAAATTTCAGCTTTCTTCATTTCTTGTTCTGTACGCAATTTATCATTCATTAATTTAGTGTTCTCTACGAGAACTTGACTGTGTGCGAGTGTCAATCGATCCAAATCCTTTGACAATGTGGAAATATTGTTACGGTCCGATTGATTTTCAGTTTCGAGTTTTCCCAGTCGCGATCGTAACGAATCATTTTCTATATTCAGTGACAGGATCATCTGACTAGTTTTTTTTTCGGTATTTTCTTTATATTGCAACAGTTGGCACTTTTGCTTCGCTATCTCGACTGCCATATCCTCCACATCGTTTATCTTTTTCTCTAATTGTGCTTTACGCGCATTATTCAGTTTGTCTTTCTTCATTGAGTTTGCATCCAATACTATTTTTTTGAATATACTTTGTAAATTTTCACAAACAGTTTTTAACGCCCGAAATTTATCAACTACCGCCGAAAATTTCTCGTTGATGGCTCCTGACGGATGCATTTCTCTGTATTCATTTTGTAGTGTGCTTAATTCTGATTGTATTAAACTATTGATATCACGTAATTGTTTAATTTGAAGATTTGGATTGATTTCATTTATGTCGGTTTGATACGTTTTATAATAAGGAATATATTCAATCGAATCTTCTGAATCACTGGATGTATTAGCTTGATTTGGGAATCGCATCCGACTTTGAAATGTGGGTTGTACATCTTGCAGTCCAATTCGCGCTATTGATACATCCCGGTCTGGTTCCGAAAAAGTTTCAGAATCTGATGGTGCTGATTCACGTGTTTCCCGTTGATATGAATTATCAACATCTATTTCTGCTCGCTCATCAATCGACTTCTGTTCATCTACGCGTAGAGACGAATGTACGTTATCGCAACCACCTAACGACGTGCTGTCCAACACTTCAACCAAATCTTCAGGTACTATTTTTGAACTGCTAAACAAATCAAGTAACAATTCCTTTTGATCAAAGTGTGCAGAATAACCAGCGGCCTCTAAAATTTGTCTCAAAAATTTCACAAGATCCTTAACATGAGTTCGTAATAGCTTACAATATTCTTTCCTATTACCAAGATCAATAGCGCTAGTATTCTTCTCCAAATTAATATCATCTGAATTTGATATTACTCTCAACCACTTCGAAAATTTGGCTTTTTCTTCTACTTTGTGTGTGGATACTGTTGGTATTGAATCGCAAAATGTTCCAACACTCGTTATCTGTTCGCCGTTTATGGAACAGAGTTGAACAACGTTACCAATAAATTGGACTCCTATCCCGATGTCATTGAGGTGTTCAACTAGCATATCCAATTGAGAAATGAAACATTCTTTCATTAACTCAGATTTGTTACGGCCCTTATCCAGGGATTGGTTGGCTGTCATGTGATTATGCAGCTTTGCAATCTCTTTGTTTCTACTCCACAGCTCAGTATTCACTAACTGCTGAAGATTCTGTGTCTTGACCTGTAGTTCTTTCGATAATTGTTCAACTTTCTGATTTCGTTCATCAAGTTCATCACTTTTTGATGCTAACTCCTTTTCCAATCTTCTCATTTCTTGAACATTCTCTATTCGAATTGCTTCAGCTTCCCTCAACGATGCACATTTCTCTTCGAGTTGTCCGATTATTTCTGTTTTTTCGCGCGACTCTCTACAAATTTGATCGTGATCGCATACCAAACGTTCCAAGTGTTGCTCCTTGAGATACAGTTGATGCTTCAGCTCCTGGAACCATAAAACCCCACATATGCCGTTGAGTTATCTTGAATCGCAGATACATGCTCCAGATTTCAACACTCATATCCGATTTGCAACAGAGAATAGATTCTTTCAACATTCCCCTGTCGCTCTTTTCAACAGAAGTTGTATGTCAAAAACCTTTCTCCACATTGGAGGCATCTTTGAGCGATATTCTGTTTTCTATCAAAGTTCATTCTAGAACAAACACTTCTACATTCATGAACAATCTTCATATTTACCTCAGCTTTATACTGGATTTGCTGCTCCAACTCGATTTTTTCTTCCTTTACATTTTCAATTTCACACCGCAAATCATTGATTTGTGCTTCCATTTGCTCGAAACGTTGCTGCACACATAAGTAAATATTTTGTATTTAAATAAAACCCATGATTCAATCTAATTCCGCCAAAGGTATTATTTATTGATAAAACTAAAAATCATGTATACATGCACCTAAAAGTTACAATGTCAATGAAATCCCATGAATTTTCAAATTGGCATACATTAATCAAGAAAAATATGTATGTATCACGTTGTTCTCTCCATGATTTCTAATCATACTGCGATTTTTGACGACTCAATTATTTTGTTCTCTTTGACCATGTTCTCGGAGCCACGAGGGTTACAATACTGGGATCCTAGAAAAATTTCAGATACTGACACTGAAATTGGGCACATCAACATAAGTCTTATACCATAAGACATTGATAAATAACCTATCACGACCAGCATTCACTCAACATCAGTAGATTCTCAATCGATCATAATGTAACAAACCAAACTAATATATAATCCCCATGAATATCAAATTACACAGAATAGATGGATACCACAGATATGCAAGCACATAAGCTTCCTTTCCCTCTCTCATTTGACCCCTTGAATGATTTGATTCCCAGAAGATTCTCAGAAATTTTACGCAACCTCAAATCTCATCAATGAACATAGACACAATATCTTACAGCGACAATGTGGACAAGAACTCCGCATCTATCAAAAATACGACAGATAAGTTTGTGCAGTATCTGACTCCCGCCCGCACTGAATTTACATTATCGCAAACGTTCCACCATTAACTTGATACCGGGATATTAATATCGTAGAAAGTATCAAAGATGCTCAAGTATTCAGAGAATATATCTTTATGGGTTTCCAAATCCGTCTATCATTCATGTCAAACAGCAGCCGTTTCTGTTTCTGTATCATAATCCTGCCTGACAATTGGGCGACTGGTCCGCATTCATGGTATCAGTCTTTAATTTGGTTAACGCCAGAGCAAAATCTTTGATGAAGTTAAGAGAATAATGATTATACGAGACAAGAAGCGAATTGATTGTGCATACGATAGCAGCAAATATGGACATGAGGCATAAACAGTGAAATGAGTTATCGAGATATGACTGTTTATATTGAGAAAAACTAGAATATGAAACAGATTTCTTTCCACATCGATATACCTCAAGGGGTATCGCTAAAAAAAAGAACATTCCATTCATAAAAAGCATTGTGCCAAAACTGTGACATGCAGAAGTTATGGCCATTTCAAAGCAGAGAAGAAGAAGTAGAATGTTCCTGAAATAGAAAAGAATATGAAAACCAGTTGCTAACTGTAACATTTGATCGAAGTTCAGTTTGTGTGTTTTCTTTCATTGCAAAATTTCATTTTTATCTGCTGACTATTCTGACATCCTCTGCTCAAGTCTCCAACAGATGACAGAATATACAGAATTACTATTGACATCACACACCTGGTTCAGAAGCTCCTCAGAATCATTGATCAATTCCCTCTTGACAACATCGCGACTATTGGACGATACTTGACTGCTTTCACCATTTGTTGTAGATTCATTCGGTTTCTTTTTCGACTCTTGGCGTAACTCACTAATTTCGCGTTCCTTTTTCACTTGTTTGTCGTCCGATCTATGTTGCCGCGCGATAAATTCTTGGATCATTTTCAATGCTTTTTCATGGTCATTCCGCAATTGTTTCAAATCTTTCTCCCTTTGTTCCGCCACTTTCTGTACATTACATAGTTTCAATATCAATTGTTTTTTCGCTTCATCATGGTGTTTCAATTCACGATCTCGTTCTTCCAACCTCTACGAAAATAGACGATAATGAACGAAGAAATAAAATCTATAATAACTCAGACATATATGAAAGAAAATAAACATAGCGTGATAGATGACACGAACCTTCATCAACTCTTCAGTCTCTTTATAATCGTGTTTGGTGGATTTGGCTTCCGTTACATCACTATCAGAAGGATTTGGACACACCTTAAATGGTGAAACAACTCTACCTGACGACCTATGATTTGATTTAACTGATGAAGCGTCATCCAGTAATGATGGACTGCACGGCGGCGATGGACGGCGGTGATTGTTTTCAAACTGCCAGAAAAAGATGGACAACAGAACATTGACAGAATTCTTTCTAAATCTTCTTATCATTATTGAACTAGACAATTACCTGATTTAGAAGCATACGATATTTGTTATTCGAATCAACTAGAGCATCATCGCGAGATTTGAGTGAAGCCCTGAAATGATCCACCTGTTTCTTTCTTTTGTCAGCTGTAGCAGTTAATTCAATGCATTCACGACACTTCTCCTCGAGTAAAGATATTTTCTCCTCGATGAGACGATCTTTCTCTATCAATTCATTCTTGGATTGTTGCGCCGCTCTTTCACGTATGAGAGACTCATTTTCCAAAATCTTGATTTTTTCTCGTAGTGTTTTGATTTCCGCGTCTTTTTCCATAATGATTTTTCCCTTCAGATGAAATTCCGCGTCAATGCGATCACGTAATTGATCGCGTTCAGTTTCAAGCTCCTGACCCCATGTCCTTTCTTCTTCCAAACTCGAAGCTAGTTGTCGTACCTGTGATAGAACCAAACATATGATTGATTTTTCCATATCGAAGATCATAAATAAGCAGGAAAATGAACATACTTCTGCTTCAAGCGATTCAACTAACTCGCCCATTTGTTGCAGTTTCTCTTTATTTCCAATTGCCATCTCTGGAGTGATACCGCAGGCTTCTTCATAAAATATCGCCGATTCCGCGACTTTTTCCTTATAAGCATTCAATTCTGAAAATGAGAAACGATATGAATAATGGAGAGGTGGTAAAATGCGGAATTATCCACAATTATATTCAAGGAGTTCGCGCGCACCATGAACAGTTTTTCCATAATGCCAACACAGAAATAATATCATGAAGATGATTGTCGCTTACCACTTTCGAGCTCACATATTCGACGTCTCTCATTCCCGAGTATTTGCTCATATTGTGCTTGATTGCGGCTACTGATTTCCTTTTGTTCTTCGTGCAACTCAAATGCCTTCGCCGCTTGACTCAATAATTCTTGCTTCTCCATTAATTCTCTTTTCAACGCCTCAACTTCAACCTACACAATGAAGCATGTTACGAAGAAGACGATAAATAATTACTTTAATATTAATTCATGAACCTTCAACTCAATGTTCTTCTTCACTGCATTCTCATCGGCCGTACCCAATCCCAGAATGCCCATCTTTTCTTCCAGGAAATAAATACGTAACTTGAGTTGAAAATTTTCCTTTTGCAATGCACCCAATTGATCTTCATAATCCTTCATAGTTCTACCACCGCTTGAAATCGAAGCGCCAGCAATGAGTCCACCGGCAACAGGGGCTTTTCCCGTTGATCTAGTATTCGTACCTAATCATGAAAAGAAAAGCACTAATTGAATATAGTACTGAATAAAATAATGAATTACTGTTCAATAACCTAGAAAAAATGACATTTCTTAGCATTCCCATCTTACTCTGCATTCTATCACCGCGTACATTCAGTCCTTTCCGGAACCTACGTTATCTTAATTCAAATCCAAGACAATGATACAATATTCATAATACTGATGACAAACACCAATCAATTTAGTATGCAAGAATACATTCCATTCATTCCAAAATTGCACCACGATTGCCTGATTCAAACAGACGAAAAGCTATACCGACATTATTTTTTTCCATCTCCTCTCATTGTATTGTTTCATGTGTGATTGACAAGCAAAGGATCATCCATGATATGAATGTATTCATTGTTCGGTTCACAATAATCACGATCGTTCGTTGATGTACTGATTCGTAGAAATTGGCATCAATCAATGGCGACAATGTGACGCACTATGCAGCATATAGCGTTCGTGTAGTCGCCGACGATGCCCCGATGATGTATTTTCGCACTCATGGTCGAGTTAGTGAGAACTATGAGGAATAAGCCTCGCGATACACCACTCGACCCTTTTGGCGGACGACCAAACATTTGCAGCTTCGCAACCTATTATATATCTATCGTCGAGTTTTTGTTCGTATGAGCACTCAATTCTCTCTCAGTCTTAAATTTTCCTTTCATTTCGTTGTCATTCCTTCGCCTTGACATTTATTTTTAATCTCGATGAATTCATATCAGAATTCCCGGAGGAATCCTTCGATGAACTAGTTCCACGAAAGTATTCAGCACACAAAATAGGAGCGATTCAATCCAAATTCAATATGACGAGGTATGATTGGAAAATCATCATCACTGTTTGAATACTTCTGAAACCCGTCCGTTTCCCCATGAAGGTTATGGGATATATAAATCGAGTATCTTACCATACATGATTTCTATTCTGATTGGTTCAGCTCTACTAGCAAGTACGGTGTCAAAACATGACATGGTAGGTCTAGACCTGCCACATCCCATAACACATTACTCCCAAATATCATCTCGTTTTCGATGTTTAGTAGAGCAGAATTTGTGCTATTTCCACGACGGAGACCCAACGCTCAACAAAAGATGCATACTGGCACAATGACAGCATCTCGTCAACTGAGAAAAACCAACTGCATCAAGCTGAACAGACCAGCCAAAGAATGCTTGCATCATACAGTGATGAATATAAAATTATTTCAACCCACTATATTGTTCATGAAACCCAATGTAGGTAACAGCGGGTGGACAGAGATCCAATAATGAATGTATAGCTACCAACGAATATGAAATCTATTCGTTTGTTCTCAAACGTTCCTCCATTCAAACAATTTCCTTCCCCCAATTTATGTTGGATCGACATTTCGGATCAATTAATAAGAAAAACGAATATATGAACATAGACGACAGTCCGGAATGAGAAGAGGGATGAGCAGTGTCAATGTAGTGCTATTTCTTGTCACTTTTCCGCAATCTTACGTCTAGAGCATTCGATATAACGCTCAGGAGTCATGGAACGCATAACTCACGAAGACCTCCATCATGAGTGAATGCATACAAAAATGTCTGCGGTATCAATGAGGATACGAACAGTACGTGTTCATGATTTCGTCTCCAGGGAACCGCAACCTCATACAACAATTGATGATGTCTCAACCTTAAACATTATCGAAATCCAAATGAAAAATCGCAATAAACTCAATCAGACAAACTTTTGTGCCTCAATTGTTCAAATTGATGCATTGACACGGGAGCAGGTCAATTATGTATAGTATTCTCCAGGCGTTACACGTCATCAGCAGCAGCGAGCCATCATCAGTAAACGTCCGACTATAAACTGAGCAATACACGCAGCACGGGTCGGGCCTCAAGTATTATTTATAGATTGACACATTTAGCAACGAGGTTTTTCAGCCATTCATTTTCTCACAAATTTCGGTTTGAACTGAAGGTGCTGAACAATATCCACGGCATGAACCAAAATACGTAATATCTCCTCTTTAGGACCACCCAAACCATCAGCCATCAACGACACCCACGAACGGCAAACGGATGGAAAAAATGGAGTAGGTGCCGGCTTTCTCTCGGTTGTTTATGAAACTACCGTGACCAAAATGAATCAATCGTAATAGATATATTTTTCTCTCGAAGAATTAGCTTTCTTCACGAATTGAAATCTTCCATTGTCGTTTTTGCGCGATAGTGTCTTGTCATTAGTTGAGTGCCGGTCGAGTCCAAATTGCTGCCCAATTTAGACTAATTTTTTTCATTCAGGTTTTATTTATCAACAACTCCTCGCGTGCATCGCAGGCGCCGGAACAACGTATAGCACACCCAATAATGAAATATACATTGTCCAATCGGCTCTTCTAACAATCATGCCCATCAATTGACACGAATATAATAATATTGCTCCGTTTCCGGAGCAATGCGTACAATATTTAATCCGAATCAGAAGAAATATCAGGACATCAAAGATCATACCATATCTCAACGTAACATTGGGAGAATATATAACAACACCTTACAAACTGATAAACAAGAACATGATATGGCGTTTGGCTCGGATACTATTCTGTAGTCAGGCAATCTAATCTGGTTCATAACAACAGAAGTCCCCCCTGATGGTCTTGATATTTTTCGAACCATTACCTGTCATAGAACATCAATCATGTAGAAAATGTACGATAAATTACGTGACGGGGTCGTATGAATTGGTTTTTTTTTCTTTTTTTGATACAGCTCTACGTATGCACTACTAACCTCATGATTCGCCACCAGAGAATTAACAAATAAATCTGAGTTATATTGAAAAACAAATGGTGGTCTCCAAGAAATGAAATGTTAGGAAGAAGTGAGGTAGAGAACAAGAATAATTTCACTTCTGCGAATTCGTGGCTTCCTGAAACCACATTCGCAGACAACAAAATACGAGTGCAGGCATCGCGATGCCTATTGAAGTATAATTTTGAATGAATATCATTCGTGAAAATATTCTACAAATTATTAGCTGCAATATAAATGGAACAGATGGAATATAACATGAAATTCTCATCGAAATTGAACAGTAGAGATAATTGTGTTTCTCAGCTAAACTTATCGTCGATCATGGGTTCAATCGAGCGCATCCTGATGAAATGTTCGTCAATGTTGAACAGAATGAAATTACCAATCAAGAAAGGTGCGTCGAATAATTGGCGACGCAAGCCCACCTATTGTTTCTCATATCGTCTTCCAATCGAATGGATCAGTAATTGTCATAACTGGCTATGCCAATATATCTTTTAGTAGATTCAATGCACATGCTGTGTCCTTCCCTAAAGTATGAACATCAGAAACCCACGACAGATTCTTTTCTCAAGATTGAGTAAAATTCAGATGTTCATATACCGTCAAGTTATTTCCTTTTAATAATCTCCGCCATAGATGTGTCTTACCATTGATCAAGCATGGAGTATGGTTCAGGGTGACGTTCTGTGAAGACATCTGTGTGCTGAAACCAAAAAAAAATCATTTGATATCAAAAATGAACGAGTGAATCATCTCCCTCTTCATTATCGTAGCAAAGTCAATTTTTGACACGATACAAAAACGACTATAATATTCTCCAATGAGTCTTGAAAGCGTAATTACAATATTTTTTGTATAGCACACATCAATTCAAAACACACTGATCACCGAAAAATTTCGCCACTTTTCTTGCCTCTACATCATTAGAAGCCATTAAAACGCGAGCCGCAAGAAAATTATTTATGTATATTCTTTGGAAAATCTTAAGATGGTCTTCCAGTGAAAGACAGTGGTCTAGCCAAGATACCTCAGGAGAACATGAAGCGCTATGAATAATATCTCATTGCCAAGAATATTGAGACCCATCAACTTATTACTATGTACGATGTGCATAATGTTCTTTCTCCTTACTATTATAATCGCCTTTCATCTGAATTTCTCAATATTGCCCAAAATGTTCAATTGATTTTACAACATCTATCCCACAAATGAATGAAAGATCCACTCGGGATTACAAAGTTCATTCAACTACAAGTCTTCATCGAGTTTTCGCGTCAGGTAGTAATCAATCTTTCAAGCTGTTCTATCACACAGAATGAATCAATAATGAACAAATGCCATACTAAATTGAGTCATCTGAACATTTCGCGATCGTTACACAGTCTTTTTGATCATAAGTACAAACCATGCCACGCATACTAGGAAATCTCAATTTGAACCGGTGAGACGTGAACCCCATCGCTTGGAATGAACTTGCTTCAATACTTATCCGTAGAAGCTTCGAATTATTCCAATTTACCTGAAAAGCTGTATATAAATTGAATGGGACGTTACAACTGTCGGAAAACATTTGCCCAGTCTCACGGATTTCAACCAGTAGAGTAATTCTCACAGCTATAAATGTTTATTCATTCTAAACCACAACTAAATGATCTCCGAGATTCTACTAAACTTCGGTGGATACCGGTAAACTTTCCTATCCGTGTATATACATATACAGGGTGACCCTCTTTAGGGGAACACGAAGCGCGTGGCGCTGTAGAAAAAAAAATGAAGATAATGGCGTTTGAATCATCTTCCTATTTTGATTTCTGAATTAGTTATAACTTTTTGAAAACTTGCTATTTCCATATACAGATATTGCTGTGAAGCGGGAAAGAAGGAATTACGGATATATAGTCATCATTATTGCGTGAGGCGCTCCAGCACATCACGTAACAAGTGTAAATGGCAAATAGCCATTACCATTGGTCGATTTTCAAAAAGTTACAAAAAGATCAGATGTTAAGATAGGAAAATGATTCAAACGCTATTATTATTATTTTTTCTCTACAACGCCACATGCTTTGTGTCCCACGGAAAAGGGCCACCCTGCATATGTAGTACGATAGGATTTCCCAGCTTCGTACAAACTGAGATAGTTTATATGTCATTTCTGTCACTTGAAGACCCGAAAAACTCTCGTTTTCAGACTATTTGCTTACGTACATAGACTACTACGTATAAAATTTACTTACACTTCTCTAGTTGAGTAATGTCAGTGAGTCTATCGCGAAAGATATTTCATGATATTGAAATACATGATTCTAAATACATGATCAAAAGTTATCCCATAGTTCCCAATAATTTCCATTGTTGTCAACTACCTTTAAGGTGCTTACACATCTCGAGAATATCATAAACTTTCACTGATGCTTGAATCTTCCATACGACCGTTCCCCACTACCCCTTACCATACTTTCTAGCTTTGTTGTGATTAACTAAGTGTGTAAGAAAATTGTGGTTTCACTTTACTAACATTATTTAGCCACTTTATCGAAGAGTAAAGATGCTCGAGTGGTCTTTTTTCCATACTCTGTTCTTCCATAAGAATCTGTCAAGCGTGTCTTCAGATGTTCATAAGAAAATTTCGATTCGGGACTACAGTCTATAAACTGAATAGTGATCATACTATCCTTCTATTGAGAATATATTTCGTACCACTGGAAAAACTGTATATTACGAACATTAACGATAAGACCCTTGCACTGCCAAATGAGCAAAAAGTATGTATCGAATTCATTTTTGACATAGCGATACATAAACTCATCCAAACATAACTATATGTAACTCAACACCAAAGGGGAAGATATAGCAAAAGCGCGCCTATCATAGTACATTTACTTACATGTCAATAATTCTGTTGAATCATAAAGATGTTATGAAATTCTTATCAGACTAATGAACTGCCCATAATTTCAGAATCTATCGCGCGAGAGACTTCGTTGTGAACGTTCATTACTCCTCATACTTTTTCATATCGATGGCCATTGCAATGACCTCGCGTCTAGCCATGTGCAACATTTTACTTAACGCTCAAGCCGTATCCCCATAAGTTATGGCAACAGTCGATTCGTTCGCAATCCATTTCTTGATATCGGAATCAAGAGATGGATGGTTGAAGGTAAACAGACACTACATAAAATAATCGAGGAAACCACAAACATTCATGTCGAATCGATAGTAAACAGAATAAGGAAATATTCGCGACAATATTTAAACAAGAAGAGTAACTCTTGACGTGCACACCATGTGGACTGCCCAAGTAGACAAAAATAGGAAAAAGTATCTATTACGATGTGAGAATGGAGACAAAAGTTTTGTGCTACATTTCATATAGTCATACTGCTGTATACCCATCAAAATACCATATATTATTAACAGACGTAGAAACCATCTGAAGCTATGTACTAGCCTATGATCTGTACAATGAAATTGTAGTCGTCAGTCCGATGCATATGTTGTTATGGATCTTGATTTGTGAGCAGCGAAGAAACAATCGATTGTGTTCTACAAAACCGTGGATTCCGAAATCTTTCCACCTATGATAGAACTGAGAGCGTATGAATTGGAAAAATGATTTGCATATATATGGGGCTGACTGATAACCGTGACTGACGTCTGCGTCAAGAGGAATATTAACTCACATTTGTCATGATCTTTGACTTCGGTTTGTGTATTTATACACTTTCACATTCTAATGCCACTTCGTATACACCGAGTATCTATTGATAATGACCGCCATGAAACGTACCACTGTCAGTTTCATCATAATCTGTATGCGTGATAACACGAATACGAACACAAAACTATGAATTTGAGAAATTGTCGTGGAAAAGTAGGGATTTCAACACCTATCATCTCATTATATTATGCGTGCCTATTGTTATTGATAATCGGTCATCACTTTCAGTATTATTGAATAATATCGATTAATTCGATAAATACATCTTCATGTGCATATTACTGGAAAGTGAAAATATATATAAAGAAAAAAGCTATTGTAGTATTTCTCTTCAATCAACAGCTCAGTTTCGGCGAACATAAATCAACATCTTCTTGTAGTCCAGTCAAATAAGCTGAAATGTTACCATTTGGACTGAATAAACGAAGCCAACGTGAAAAGTTTCGTAATAATACATATAATAATAGCCCAAAAAA
>JABMBR010008694.1:0-48767 GCA_018881525.1 Meteorus sp. PSUC_FEM 10030008 | reverse complement strand
ATTTTCCTGTATGACACCTAACTTAATAGTGACAAAAAATTTCTCTACATACTATTCAATCAGGGAAGGATGATTGTTTGTTCAAATAATATACTGAATAATTCATTTTTGCCACATTTTATTGCAAAAAATTTCTGTGTTGAAAAAATATTCCAACAGGATTTTTCATGCGAATTTTTGTCTCTACTTTAAATGAATGATTTGTTCGAGGTTGTGAGAAAATATGAGAAATTTTCATATTATTAATTCACTTGGGACACAATTTATCGATTGCACATAGTGCACTCGACATCGAATGGATTCTTCGAAATTGACTTTTTTATTTTGTTCAATAATACTCCATATATCCATGCACACATTTGCTCTGGCACCTTTTCGTTTTTTTCTTCTTTATTTATCTGAAATACATGAAAAAATGTCGATTCATATGTACGCTCTGGTAGTTTTCATCCTTTTATATTGGATGACCACTAGCCTTTTCGCCCTCCAACCTCTTTCCCCATATGTTATCAACCCACCCAGTGCGGACGAATACAACCGTGTACTTATCCGGCCAAAAGCTTGAACGGTTATATTGGGTCTTCACGATCCTTGGGTGTCCATGATATCAAATGCAGAGGCGAGAGAATTCTCTTGGGAGCAACCACCGTGAAGATTTGAAAATGTCCTCGTTTATCAGTTTTCCAACGCCACCAGTGTCACTGATGGTGACCTTTACCAACCATCTGCACCATATGCACAAGAAAAAATGGACAATTTGAGACTTGGAATTAATTTCGATCAATAAGTGAACAACGAAGGTACAAATGTTCCCAAATTGACGACATTCTCTACACATGGAATAAGGATGAAATTTTTATTCAACTTGAGTGGGAGTTGCGAGACTTTATTTATGACCGAATCATTTGTCTCCTGTCACAATCTATATACGAATATGAAGATGATAAATATAAAATTTGATATTGAACTATTGAATTTTTATGACAAAGGGGAAGGGACTTGAAGGAAAAAAGTATATGGGAGGGACGCTGTAATTTAGTTTTTCATATCTTCTAACAGTATAAGACTGAATTCTTGTCCAAAATCTCTTCTATAAAAGTTCCACGATATCGAATAACTGATCAGTATTGCTGAACACATTCTTCCATCGTTCTCAATCCATTATTGATTGTTCAATTCTTATAAGTCATGTGCTCATCAAGGCATATACATAATGATATGATAATATACACAATTCATTTGAAAAAATGGAAAGCAGAAAGTTCAAAACGTTACTCTGCCCCCAATATATTCCACATATTTAATACACTCTACACTATCCATAACATCGTTCTTCACTCAAAAGCTTTCAATTACCAAACAAAAAAAATGATGATGTATGTGACTTCAATAAAATCTAATAATGATTGATTACATTGCATCACTCGACTGGCTACTACTGATCGATAGGCACCAGTGCCTCAACAAAGTTAGAACTGTTTCAATATGAGCAACGTCCATCCCCTCACTGAAACATTGTGCCAAATCTCAGAGTCCCCATCAAAAATATCAAACTGAAATTAATTTTCCCTGATTATCAATCCAAAAAACCTCCTGTTCAAAACCTGATAAATTCAATGGAGATTAAAGTTGGAGTTGTGACAATAATAATGTACAGTTTGTGGTGCAAAATGTTGAACTCGATTCAACTGTGATAACGATGATGGGGGTCTTTTGGTAGGCGGAGTTTCTCTCTTGGTAAAGTTGCCAGACACTTCAGTGCACCATACACGAAGCTTCTTCTGAAACTATGTAGAGATATAAATAATATTGCTGTGGGGTATGTGGCATCCACAGTTTCTTGCTATGTCGCTCATACGAATGAGAGAACATGAAATCGGCCTGCAGGTTATTCATATGAATGTATATGTGAAAATATATCTCATATTACACATGTGAACGTGCAAGACACGACATGGCACTAACCTATCCAATTCAACTACATTATAGACACGCTTTCAAGGAGGTGAAAATACCTAATATAATTTCACCCTTCCTCAAACGTGTGTTATGTACATGAAACCAAGTAACTATATATAATTTTCACATACATGTTGGTATGCACGTGTGCAATATCGTTGTATACTCAAAGATATTTTGTGTACATATACAGGCAAGGCGAAACGTGAGATTGGAACTTGTGATACTGATGAAATTCCAATTAAGATGTAATACGCCCTCAGCTTATTCTCGTCACGTGTAAATAATAATATATGATTGAGGAGTAATTTCTCTGTGATGTAAATTTGCAAGTGATCTGAATTTCATAAAATATTTTGTGAAATTTATGGAGATTCAATCATATTAGATGAGAATAGAGAGAGTTTAAAAGAAAAAAGAAGGAGGTTCCGATTATGAGAGTGGTAAATCTGATGGAATTAGAACAGAAGAATTCTTCGTTCAATTATCTCGGAGATGTTTTGTGAATTTTTCATGAAATATTACAGATACGGAATGCGTTGTCGATGATAAACATCGATGAAGTTGTAGGATGGAGTTTTGCACACAGAATAGACGTTATTGATTTATGTCTTATTCATTTTCCAGAGAGTTATGCAAGATGTCGTTTAAAGAATTTAGATGAGTTATGTTGAACGTTATTTTGTTATTGATAATATGCAGTTACATCAGCATAGTCTGGTATTGATGAGATGCTATGCTGATGGAATCACTGAAGAAGGCAAGAAAAAGATACTGTGGGAATGCTTATTCTGCCCTGCTTCACCTTTCTTTCTCTCTGATACCTGGCCTGGCAGTACTCCAGATCCCTTCAACAGGTTATCCGTGACGACAGTCCAAACATTCTCAATGGGTCCATGCTTTCAGTACAACCTGAAATATGGACACATTTATGAATTCAATCCACGTAAATGGTAACATAATAGAACTATTTTGATGCTTCAACATTCTGCTTCAACAAAACTGTTAGGTTGAACGCAATATTTTAGTTCCATTCCAAAGATAATTGGATGGCACTTCGAGGCAGCGCAGGATCCTTTAAGTGGGTGGACTGTGTCAGAAGTTCTACGGGAAAGTAATTCATATTCTCATTTCTTGATGAAATGGTGGAAATTCGACATAGTCTTTGAGACTTTTATGCGTTTTTTCATCCTCGACAGTCTCCAAAATAAAAATCTAAGGGAAAGGTCACACCTAGAACATCATTTTGTAACTTCTTCCTTAATGAAAAATAATATGGAAACAGGAGAATTTATTTGGAATATCAACGTCTTCGCTGAACACAAATTAAATATTCCAAACACATCAAATATAATAAGACGATCGTTACAAAGTCTCAATTTACCACACTAAGGGAACACAATATGAGGGAAAGCACTATTTTCCTTATGCAGTCATCTTTTATTTATCATCATCTAACAATTTCAACTTAATGGTCCGTTTGTTGCTATGTAACGTGACATCAATGTCAAAACATCAACTGAGCGCAAGAACACGATAACATTCATTGAGAAAGGTGTAACGAGCAGATGTTCGCGCAACAAAACTTTTATAGCTGCACACGCTGTCGCATGGATACAGCAACACATATATATTCGCAAAGATAAAAAAACTGACGAGTCCTTTGTTGACATTTCTTTAAGAGTAAGGTGGCACTCGAATGGACTATGCGATGCGACTTTTTAATGGGTCTCCAACGTTCCCTTGCATTATCCTTTGTCACAAGGAATAAAAATGAAGTAAATGAAGCAGTGAAACCGAATTTCCTGTACATCTTCACACTGATAAATCTTCATTGAAATATTTTTCAACAGTTACCATGATGAAATTCAATACTTGAGGAAATAATTTCTGAAGAATAAACATAACAATGAATTCCACGCAAACAATTGTCATCGTAAGAGGTCAAGTGGGATTCATTTTAATTGTTCATGTCTCGTTGGCACGGAAATGAGTTTCTCCATGAGATTGTATATATGTATATCCATGTGAATGCAGCCACCCCTGTTGCGTTAAATATTTCAAAGCTCTTTCCACTCTCGCACTAACGACAACTTGCTAATGAGATAATAATTAATAAAATATTAGGCGTCGTGACATCACTGTTATTTTTACGAGCACTTCTTTTTTACTGTCACATTCATTCAATTTCTTTTCCATTCTCATTTTTCTTCACTTCATCACATGTTGAAGCGTACATAATTTTTTTTCTCCAACCACTGTGTTATGACATTGTGAATATATTTTATCATTATTGTTGCCTTTTTCTATTTGGAAAGAATTCATATCGTTGATGTGAACGAATGTGACACAGCCTGGTGTTGCACTCTGCAGCATTGCAGCTATCATGAATATTATTTTCATGTTTTTGCATCATTCGCATATTCTTTGCATTTTTCTTATTGCACTTTCTTCAAGTGCAGCAATTCTAATTTGATACTTTTATGTAGTTCTGCTACACGAAAAAACGGATATTCCAATCTTGTTTGCATGAATATTATGATTAAATATAAACACAGAACATCTGTTTATTTCTTGCACATATTTCTGTATCTCTCGATACATTTTTCATTTTTTTGTCTCGCGTGTCTTGAAGTTTTAATGGGGAACGATTAAAAATGCATTGGAAGGTTATGGAGTGATATAGGTCTCGAGGAAGCAACAGGAAAAAAATATCCCATTGAAACCAAACGCCCTACTTCACAGTGAAATATTTATCTTGCTTAAGCTTTCTCATGCATTCTCCATTCTCTTTTTTCATTTTTTCCCTTCACGTTATTCTCGTTATTGCGTGGTTACTCTCTCGCTAGAAAATTGATATATCGACTCAACGTTGGAGTAATACCTGCAGGATTACATTGACTTGTGAGTAACAGTGTGAAGATATCAGAGACAGATACAATACATTGGGTCGAGATTAGTATTAAGACGAGCTTATCGTTACACCGTCTGTACATTCTTTGTAGCTGCACACTATTTCTGACATTGTTCCTCCTTTTTTTCTTCAGAATCCTTTCATCCTGCCTGCAACTTTTCCAATCGAACTTGTCTCATGATTCTCGATGATTTATAGTTCTCAAACGAACGCTCTCAATCTGGTACAAATGTACCTCGTATTATAATTCCGAACTGAATAATGTGAAATGTTTCCAGGGTGAATTCGTTCTCGGAGGTGATTTATGTTGTCAGATTGAATGAAATAGGCGAATTTGAATATCAGTTATATAAAACAGAAATATTGATTGGATAAACGCGGTTTCTGTGTGTTCTCCAGTTAAAATGAAGTAGTCAAATGATTTTCTTCATTATCTAGAAAAGGAAATGGAAATTTTGGTTCGTGAGAAACGATAAATTACGAAAGTATTAGCGTTTGCTCGTTTTCAAATTGATCTAATTCGGAAGAAGATTCTTCAATAGAACATTGCTCGTTAGAGGAATAACCTTGAACATTTTTTAATATAATTCGGATCAGTCGTGTATCCCCTTTATGGAAATCATCAAAACAGCTGAAATCTGTTTAATCGGATTGAGCCAATTAGTGAATAAGCGCTCTGAAACGATAAATATTTATCAATAGAAACAAAAGCGAGGAAAGCCCAACAGTTCTGGCATCAGCCGCTAAATCTCTCAACTCATCCAAACATTTTGGAATTCATGGTAAAGTATTCAAACAGTTCCAATGAATCTCATTATTTTGCATCCCACCTCAGCTTAATGTGATCCTCTTCTCAAACATTTCAAAACTCCTGACCTCCTCACACAACTGTCATTGCTGCACACTAGAGATCCTGCTCTCATGTGACACAATTTGATTCATATGGAAATATATAAATTTCTTATGAATACAAACGATACAAATGCAAATGCGGAACGTGCGTTGCAGAAATGAAGAAGCTTTATTTAAATATACTCTGATAGGGGTAATCGTTTTTAATTTTTTAAGTATACATTGAAATTATTTTGTAAATAACTTGTGCTTTCTACTTGCAGTGTTCTCTTCCCATTTAAATTTAGTATATGCTACCACTTATTTACTCATTCGCCTGGAACATTATATATTTTCGCTCCCGTTCTTTGAGAGTCAATGGTACCTCATATATATTGTGGCAAGCAAGTCACGTATGGGGTTCGCTACCCTCCGTCGTATGATGCGAACGAATGAGAAAAATGCCAGGATTATATACAGATATTCACATGTGTATAATGGAATAGAGAAGGATGAAGTTGGATGGAAAATAACACGAAAGTGAATTTTTTTCCTCTCTCTCTCTCGAAAATCGTGCGAATTAAGTTTGTGAAAATGCCGACAAAATTGAACTTTGTCAGTCGTTCTTTGTATGTTTGCCATATTTTTTCATTCCCTCAGTCCTTCCATTTTCCCTGCCATTTCATTTTTATTATTATTCCTTCTTTATCAGTTCGCTCACTCTGTCTAGCTTTCTCATTCGCATCTTCATTCTCGCACTATCTCTATTTTTCTCGCGCTTTTATTTGCTGATACATACAGAGAAACAAGTCATGGCGCGGAAATGGTAATGAGAATTTTCAAGCAATCATGAAAATTCTTAGGATTCTCAACGCAAAATAAAGCATAGATTAACCTCCCCGAGGCATTTTATGTGTATACATATATATTTATTAGTATATCTATATATATATTCGTACAAATAGTACATAGATATACAAGACGCCTCAGGAGTTCAAACAAGAAATATATATTTTTGAAGATACATATGTATCTGTATGCCAATTTAAAGTTTCGTAAATTTACGTTGATATTTCACTTTGTAAACAGTGAGTATATTTATATTTGAATTTTTAACGTTACAACTGGCAGCACTGAGGAATTAATTTATACACCTATTGTTTATTCAAAAGCAGCATTGTTTAAAAGCCTCAATTCACTTCAAGTATGCTATCTATGATCATGATTTTTATTCGACAGTAGTGAAAATGGATTTGATGATGTGTCCTCTTCACAATGAAGATCTGTTACGTTTTGTTCCTTTTTCATGCTCGCTTTCATAGTGCATTCCTCAAATTTTCACAGTTCACTGGAGAGTGGATGTTACTGTCCTGGTTATTTTTGTCTGGACACTTTATTGTTCTTGAAAACTATCGAAACTGTATATACTTAAGTGAAGAGGAATGCGAATGTGGGAGTGTGTGAAAAAGAAGATGTGATATCCTGTAAATAAACGTGGATGCGTGCAATGCATCGCTGACAATTTATTTCAATGTTTTTGTGTTCATATATAACTCTTTTTTTGTTTATATTCTTGTTTGGGAACAAGATTACAACTACGACTAACGAAATTATTTAATTCTTTTCCCATAACGTGCACTTTCTATAATTAAAATTCATTGTGTGATGTTGAAAATGAAATGTGATTTTAATATTTTTGTCCTGTAATAAAATTATGGGAAGAATTGAAAAATATTATCAGAATTATTCCAAATTCAAGGCGTAGTGAAATTAATATAAAATTTTTTTATGTAACAGGGTATCAATAGCAACAATAGATAGGATATGAATAGACGAACATGTTGTATCGAGATTTATAATGAAAATTTGTCAACTCAATCCAATATTTAAATCATAATTCATATTTGATCATGATGATTAACGTGCTCAATTGCAGTGGTTTATCGATTCATAAGTGATGGTTGTGCGTTCATATATCCACATAGATATAATTTCCTGTTCACACAAAATTAAATTCATGATGAAGATTGAGTTACTGTACTGTGTTAATCAAACATATCCCATTACCCTTCACCTTTTCAAATAATTATTCAATCAAATGTGATTGTTGTTTGAAAATTCATAAACCGACGTATCGACGAAATTTTTTCATCCACTTTTATTCCCATTATATCACTGATCAGTTATGCGGTAATAGAAAAACGTCGAAATGACGCAATGAGATGAATGAAACAGTCTATTTGTCAATTGTAAACGAGATCCATTGTGCGATTGATTCAATTGCTGGATAAATTAGATTTTTAGCAGACAATCAAATGGGAAAAAAAATTCTCCACAGAGTGTGAAGTTAATTGATTTATTCCGAAAAGTAAACACCGTGTTTGTTGATTCATCACATTATAATAAATGCTAATTTAATGATCGATTTTGTGGTAATGTGTTATCGTTTCGTTTGGTTAACATTGAGGTATTGCTATGTTAGCCAATGGTGGTCGCTCACGTTAAATAAACGACGCTTCGTACGATATGGATACAAAGGAAATAAAGGCTTCTCTATACCCATTCAAATGTACAGTCTCATTCTCCCCCTTTTTCACCTCTCTTGGCTTGCCGTCTCGCTTTTCTTTCACTATCCACCATTATGTATACATACACATCTTGTATCCCGCCCTCCTTTACGAACCCCAACCCAAATAGGTCGATACTTGCATTAACATCCCTCGATAACATTGAATTTATTCCAATAGTCAATTTAATTGAAGTGAGGAGAGAAATAAAAAGTTTTTTCACAAAATTCTCAGTCAGTTTTACGACATACTTTATCTGACATGAAAATGGAATTTATGAAATGACAAATGTTATACAACTTGGAACAAGAAAAAAAAGGTGAAATCAAATATTTATTTGAAATTCTTTAATCCTCAATTTGTGATGTAATTCAACCTGCAATTAATAACGGAGACGTTATCTCTCGTGAACAGATGTAATAGCATTTGTTAGATCAATTTGTTCTCTGCCAGTTTAAATTCGTTCTTGTTGCTTTGGAACTTTTCTTTTAATATTTTTATTTTTTCTCCAAATGCAATGGAATAAAAGCTCACTTTCCTCAGTATCAGTTGGATAAACCACGCGCACGCAAACAAAAAGCTTATACGTGCGTAGAATATCTGTTCCCATTACATTCAACTTTCTTCAACTCCTTTTGTTACCTCACTTTAATTTGTTTTATATATATCATCTACTTTCTTCTTATTCTTCTTTCTGTCCTATTCTTCCATAAAAAAACGTTTCATTACATTGAAATTAAATTTCGTAAATTTAATTCTTGACAATTCAAACTAATGTTTTCACATAATCATGAGTGGGCTGAAAGCCTGTGCGATAGCAGGTAGGAGATGGAGGTCATCGTACCCTGGAATAGAATAATCCAGAGTACATAGCAGTGAGGCTGCGATCGAATGCGTTGAATGCCAAACCCATCAGCCTTCACTATATCTATCTACGTCCAGCTCTTCACGTCTCTGTCTCGCTTTAATCTTCAGAGATATATTGAACATGTGCAAGTGCATCATCGTCATAGAGATGCGTCGTCGCCTATCTCAAGATCTAGCTTAACTGTCCAACACCTCCACAATCCTCCTGTCTTCACTCATCCTCTCTCCTTCATCCGCAAAGTGTTAATTAGTGTAGTTGATCTTGCCAATGGTCCACACTGATGAACATACACACTGAAAAAGATCTTGATGATGACTCGTTCATAAAACACCAATGATGAACATTTTTTATTTTCATTCGTCATTAGACTTTGTTTGTGAAACGATTTAGCAAGCACTGGAGACTTTTCTGGCGAGTTCTGTTTATAATTCAAAATGCCGTGCTGATGGACTCATCACGAATGATTAATTTGAATAATGAACCTCTTCAAACTTCTATTCCACAAAATATAAATAAATTCAGATAATAATATTATCTACGTAAAGTTCTAAGTGGAAAACTTCACTCTGCGCTTTACATATCTTCAATATGAGACCCATGAGGGTTACGTGTATAAACTTAATGACAGATAACTCTATATAGAAGTGTATGAAGCAAGTACAGCACTCTATTCTATGTACTAGGTCGTCAGTGAGAACGTTATGCTTTGCGGTGATCGACCATTACCACTTGCCAACCATATCCCAACGTCCGGTCTCTCTGTATAATCACTAAACGTTTCCCTTGCATCAGCTGCCGCACTTTGCATTCAGAGTTGAAGGCTGCGCACATGAGGGCAAGATAGATGGATAAATAAATAGATAGGTGGAAAGTGAACGAGAGACGTTCGTCAAATATATGATGTTCAATTTGAATACGACGATTTACATCAAAGCATAAAACTAATCTGAATATACTTGGCTTCTCATTTTCATCTCTTCTGTCATTTGAAATTGTAAAGCAGGCTAAATCTCCATGTGCGAATGATGACAGTATCAATGGCATCACAGTTGGCACAGTACCAAACATCGATTGTCATATCACTTCTTTGTGATTTGGAAATCACAATACACCAGGTGTGGGATTTATTATACGTGCTAACAATTATTATTCTTTGAGCGGATGGAAAATAATTTTTTTTGCCTCTTCATGTTGCTATTCAGTCTGTTGGATTAGTTTGTAACATACTGATATTATTCCTTCTTCTATTTTTGTGTTATACTCTAACAATTGTGTTGTGAAGATTGTGAAGTATTATGTGAACAATTCTGCTCGCTAAATACGTGACATTCTTTTCTTATGCTTTATTTTCAGCAATAAAGGATCATTATTTTCTCTTGCTAGGAGAGCTTATCGTTCACGGAATGTTTTGTAAGAGGCGACCGGGATATTTATAACAATCGAAAAAAAAACTGTAGAGGACAGTGAAAAAATATGTTGAAATTTTTTTTCTATTATTTATAAATTTCCGATCGAACGAAACAAATTCATTGGAATTGTTTGGACGGTCACATTTCAATAGCAATAACAAGAAGAAATGCTGATCCTGATGGCACAAAATTTCTCTTTTACCTATTTCACTCTGTTCATTTTTTTCCATCAATAATCCGATGTGGGTGTGAAATATCAATTTTCATATAAAAATAAAAGTAAAATCATTGCAATCAGCGTTAAATTCCACAAAGAGCATTCAATTAATTTTCGCCTTCATTTAGAATAGAAGACGGGAGTAGTTTTATTTTATATTGGTACCAGAAAACTGTGCCACTAGGACTCAACAAGTTTGCATCCCCTTTCACTATTTATTCAGCACCAACCAAATACCTCTTACAATTTTTTTTTTGCTGCTCACTCTTCCGAACAGATTTCCTTCCCCATTTGTTTTATTTTCTCCCTTCTCAATAGATCCGATGCACACGAACAAAATGGAGAATCATGTAAAAAATTTAATGCATACTGAATTTCTCGTTTCTGTATATTCAATTCCATTTCTCAGCAGACACACTTCATGTATTTACATTCTCTTGTGATGGAATTAATTAAATTACTTCCTCACACGGGCAGAAACTTACAAACAGAGAGCAACAAACAAAAGCATTATCATGACATTAATTATTTTGCATTGAAGAAAAGAAGTTCGTTATGCAGTCTTGTAGTGTTTACAACATTGATGTGTCACATTGGACCACAAAAGGAAATAGAAGAATTGAAAACAAAAACTGCAGATCCGGAAACGTTGGAGATAACGTCAGACGAGTGGAAGCCTCGTCTATATGAAAGTCTAATAGTTACAGTTATACTATTGTGCTTACTCTTTCTTCCAACCCTCTTTCCCACTCCGTGTGGGCGTATAAAAACACCAAGCGTGTACAAACAAGCTGACGACTAAGACCAGTCAAAGGATATGTAGCGGATATTGCACCAAACACTCGACAACGATACTGTGAAAGATTTCTCTTCACTTCTACCCTTTTCCAACAATTTCTGGTAAACTTTTTCAAATCAGTTTGAACTTTTGCTGACACAGTTTCTGATATGTTTGATATCGATCTGAATTTTTTGTAGTATAAAACTCATCATTAACATCATTCAATGTCTCTAATCAAAATAATTTTCCAACATTCAATTAACTCTGGGAAATTTTACTACGATGGGGATCGATTTATAAACGCCAATATAATCCAAGGATTTGTAAATATCGTGTTTGGCCATGGAAAATTCTTTCATTTGGATAACGAGCTATCTTGAAATGGTACGGAACTCATGTGATCATTAATTTTTTCAATGATTTTTCTTTTCCTCCTGAAGTGAATTGACTTGCACTTATATTTCATCTTCAAATGTACGAAATTCAATTCCAAGTCAAAGCAAGGAAAAGAACATGGAGTCGCTTACCAACTTGAACATTCGTTTAATATAATTGGACTTATTCAGATGTTGTTTAGGTATAAAAGTAGATTCGGATCCGTGTAAATGTCATTTCGATTTGTCTTGACTAGAGCAAACTACTTCATCCCTCTTTTCTCTGCGCTTATTTTTCTTCTTCATTCATTCCTATCGTAAAAATAGTTCGATAAAAAGGGAGAAACATTTCGTTCACAAAGTGAATATCAATTAACTGTAACAAAATATTTCTCGATATATTAATTGAGCGAAACAAACAAAAACATTTTCATTCACTCAAGTTTAGTGGAAAAGTTTTTCCGGATCAAAGTTTATGATTAAATATTTCTCAACCTATAAATGCGACATCATTTTGGATCATTTATTTACCAACGTGTAATTTTTTCTATGGGTTTTGTCACAAGTTTACGATTTTTATATTGATTCAACGGCTGCTGCATCGATTAGATATTTTTTTGTGTTTCATCGAATTCTCATTATTATTACTTTCATCATCTTTCCCTTGATGCATTGCACGCACTCATCTCGTCCCACTCGTTCATTATATTCAGGTCGTTTCACACACTTCTCTTATATACTCCTCCCACTTTGTGAAAGTTCTTAAGCTTGGACAAGTGTGTGCATATAAATGTAGATATTGCTGAGGGTTGCGTGGTCTTTCGCGCACGTGCACAAGCAACTCGACTTTGCAGCCCTTCTCGCCTCATTCGTATATACGTGAGGGGATGCGAGTCATTCATGACCCGACCCACAAACCGTGCATTGAAAATTCGGTATGAAGAGCAACATTGCTCTTGCGTTAGTAAACTCAATTCATAAACGTGTTATTTTTATTACTTTACATTTCGATGAAACAAATCTAGTTAACTTTTTTATATATTCAATTTTCGACATGAATTCTATTCCCACAAAACATAAAATGTAACAGATGAATCGATGTGACATTTTTCGCTGTAATTTCGATCAAAAAAAAAAATTCGTTGTCGACTAAAAGTCGATGAGGAAAATATTTGTTTACCAAGAATGTCGATATCTTGATGACACCCACTTCCAACTTGTCTTCATGACAGTTGTATTGAATACAGGGAGAAGAAATGAAAGAATTATTCAATGGGAACATAAAACAGGGGTTGAATTGCCTTTCAATTGTTCATCAATGTCGATAATAATTCTAGATTCTACCAAAGCTTATATATTTTTCTCTTTGTTTATTACGATGTTGTATACACGTGAGGGAATCGAAGAACAGTCTACGGGAAATTTAGGGGCTTTTGCGATTTTTATCGCTCCCCAATGGTACTTGATGTATCGTCCTATAATTCTCAGAGACTTCTGGATAGAACTAAAATTTACAGGCAGTTCTTGACTACAATACCTCGTCTCAGTCCATACATTCGAATTTCTTGTTATGTACATCTATTTATATATTGTTGCAACATATCATGGTTATCAGATAACCGAATGAAACTCATCGGGAAATTGTGAATGTCAGTTAGATATACAGAATTCTATTCACCTTCATATTATTCTCATTGCATAGCAAATAAAAGGAAATGGAATATTTTCTTCATAAAAATTTTCATGAACTTTTTTAAAATACATTCGATCGTTTCAGATAAAATCACCGTAGTAAATTAAATATAGTTCTTGCCATTTCTTATCACTCCTCATCTCACAATCTTTCATGTTCTGTGACATTTTAAAAATCCGAAATTATGAATAAACTTTTTACTTCATTCTTTTTTCTCCCATTCCACGAATTTACATGCGAAAGAGAAAAAAATTTTCTTTCCAATTCATTCTCTTTCACTCATGATTTACATTAAGGACAAGTTGCAAACTTGCGCGGGCAACGAGCCATAGGGAATGGAGTAATGGGAGTAGCAATGTGCCGAGAAGTAGCAATGTTCTTGGCAATTATCGACTGTGAATAAATTTTTAATGCAACGGGAAAGCGAAAAGACACAAGGCCAGAATGAGTGATGTGATAGGTAATCCAAGTTACTGTGGATATAAAATATTCATCGACATAAATTTCAATAGACCATTCTGTTTGAAACATTGATCAATTATCTCGAATACTTTTTATGAAATAACTTATAAAGTCAGTAGAGAAAGAATAATGGTTACTTCATGAATATAATCTCAGTCTGAATGTAATGAAGTACGAATATATTTCTTGGTTAATTCATTACCAACATTTTATAATGAATTGAATTCAAACTTGAACTAAACAAAAGAAATCATCGTGAAGCTTCATGACAAGTTCAAGTTTTTTTTTATTGTTCTCTGAGATGTGGAGAATGGTAATTCGTGCTATGACTATTATATCCTCGTCTATACAATCCTGTTGCATTCCGCATTCAGCACCATGCGGTTGGTTCTTGAAGTTGGTTTCACAGCACGTACTCGAGCCGCAATTTGGTTTGACGGTACATTAAAGTGGCTTGTCCAGGAAGTCCGTTTGAATGATGGATAGCAAAGGCCCAGAGATGAAGTCGAATAGCATGAAACGTTGACACACTTGTCACCGAACACTGCGCCATAAATTTCATATATTTTTGATTGTGGTGAAAATTTGTGCGATATTGTGAGATAAATATGTGACTGGGCATTTTTGATTTCACTCATCCATCTTTTTTTTTCTTTTTCCAGAAAGCAACTGCGGCAGGCATGAACGACAATTGTTGCAAGATTTACTACAAAACTACAACACACTAGAAAGACCAGTTGCAAATGAAAGTGAAGCACTTGAAGTGAAGTTTGGTATAACGTTGCAACAAATAATTGACGTGGTGAGTATGACAATTTGTTGATTATCTATCTCTGTGACATTGTTGGTTTTCATTCCATGGACATGGACTCGACACGTTCACCGCATGTACGTGTTCCAAATCTCATTCGCTTCCAGTCCAATTACAACTTTGAAATTCTATTTCATCGCGTCTCCGCTTATTCAATTTATACAGAATATTACGAATTTATCATTATTCATTCATTCCATATCTTTCCATTACTCAATGTGGCACAAGATATATTTTTTCTACTTGAAAAAAAAAAAATGGATAAGCTGAAAGACTGATGTAAGAAGCTTGTTGAAGTATAATCGTCGTTTATTAGCATTTTTTATCATGAATCATGCAAAGCCCTGGATTATGATAAATTTTTTAAGAGTCAGCAGTGTTGTTCTTCCATACTTAGACTTCTGAATCGGATCATCAGTATAAATGGAAATTTTTTCCTGTGATTTTCAGCGTATTGAAGGACAAATATCTACGATTCTTCGAAAATGCTTTCACAACATTCGTTGGATTTCATGCAGATATTCATTTTGAATCCCCTAGGTCTGTGAGAAATTTTTTTCTCAGTGATGATATCAGAGGATATTTAATTTTTTGTACGACCCGTAAACATTTTTCCAATAGAAATACTTCAATCATGAAAGCTATAACAGATGAGCCAAGACCGATTGCTAAGAAACGCAGAAAAAAACCTAAATCATTTACTGCTATAGGACGCGAATGCAGTGCTGTACTTTCGGTCTCTTTATTCCACATAGAATTTAATGGCATTATCAATTTGTGATGGTGCCAATAATTGTATATTCCTGCTTCTACCAATTGAGATGAATGATGGTTGAATTTATCCATCAATGGCCAGTCGTCCCGACACCAATATGAAACATACTCTTCAAGAATACGTGATTGTGAAATATGTAGTCCATACTCAGCAGCAGGATCCACAGTTCGATGTATCATTTCAATACAAGCTGCCCGTGGATCCTTCAAGACATTTGTTGAGCAATCTAAACCTGTTACGTAATCAATGTGCAATAATTCTGTATTCATACTTTCAACAAGATCTTTTTGAAGCTCTGGAGCATAAATTTTATAATCATAAGTCTGTAAATCCGTCATGTCATTGACATAATATCGTTCAGGTCTCGTTAGAAAGGAAGATAAATTCCCATGGAATGATGCGTGAAGAATTATAATCAGATGGAAAACTCCGAAAAAGTAAATTCTACTCGATGATGCATTGAACGGCATTTTAATTGCCGTACCAACCAATAAACGAAGAAGATCAAACACACCCGACGAAAATTTTCTTTTCCGAAACACCATCATCATAATTCCAAGTGTTAGTAGAAAGACAACAGCTGTGAGACCAAGAATTTCGATATGATAGAACGCTGAAATTTTTTCTTCAGGTAGCAGGAAATTTCTCTGTTGTGTTAAAATTCTCATAGACACTTGGACTAATGGATATGTGGCTTGTAAGGTCGGAATCGGAGTTCGGAAAGACAGTGATAAATCATGCGTCCCTTCGACTATTTGTTTGAGATAACCCACAGCCGTTCCGTTCAGGAAATAACCTGTATAGTCATAGTTAACTATAACGGTGATGTTCATAGCTTTGAACAATTCGTTGGAAAAAAAAGCACTCTCAATAGATGGATTTTTCTCCCTCAAACTGCTGATATGATAGTCGACATTTTTAAACCAGAGTTTTCCTGGTTTGGCATTTGCAACTGCTTTTATCGTAAATCCATCCATGAATTTCGTTTTATCAAACCATAAACTGTCACAATGTCCTAGACCTATGAGAAAATTATTCACCAGATGTACTTCTCCATGAAAATATGTCTGGCCATGGTACGATGGCAAAGATAATCCTACCTTCTGAATATTCTTGCATGTACAATGTCCAACGTTCGTTTGGTCGGTTGAAATTTTCCATTTCTCTCCATGGATCCGGTGCACGATGTGTGTAAGGGTTGTACGTGTACAGCAAAATTCTGTTGTCAAATCCTCGACATATAAACAACGAAAACAGCAAGTTCATCTTCCAAGTCTGCTTCAAAAATTCTGCAGCATATTCACATCTTCCTTGTGGATCTCCAATAATGACAAATAATGCATGAATATTCCACCATGTTGATGATTTCAATTTCAAAAGAATTTTCATGAGTGATCCACTTGAATCTGCTGTCAATGCAACTGTTCTAACCCTTGTGGAAAGCAGTTGCTCACCTTTAGCTTCGAAATCTTCATTGATCGAAATGATTGATATTGGTTCCGAATCATGAAAAATATTCTGGAAATCTTCAACGAGATCCGATGTGATGATTACAGAGTTCAATTGATTCGTAAAACAATGTTTTAGTAGTTGAATCTATCGATAGCACGTTCATATTATTGAAAGTTATTCATACATATTTAATTCCATGAATATTGATGATGAGACTCACCATTTTTGCACTGAGAACTGATGAATCTTTCATCATCACGTTGTCCAATAATGTTGCATGAATGCACGTTTGCACCAGCAGGAGTAAACGAATAATTTTCACTTTAACTAACGCCATCGTTAATGAATGTTTCATAATATGAGACGCAAGAAGCTTTTATCATTTTTTGTCTGATGTTGGGTGACTAATGAGGCAGGTGACCGCACCTCTATATAAAAAAATGATTATTGCTTATCATGCAATCAACATGTTATCGTGGATATCTCAGGTAATAACTCAGTGGTGAAATTAATAATTAACATTTTTTTGTGTGTCGGGGAACAACTGCACGTCAGGTAAATACTGCGTAACATTTTCCTTCCCCTATGTTCGATTTATGTGAAAATGTTTTATCAAGGATACTCTAAAGGGAAAAACCACCGCGTATATTATTTATAGACCACATACGCCATGATGGAACATGATTTCTTTATGATCCATATATGTTTCATTCCAAACATTGTTTGATAAATGACAAACGAGGAAACGAAATCGCATGGAATGAGGAATGATATTGTACAGCATTTTTCCCCCTGTCAAACAATATTTTACTCCGTTTAGTTATGATTGTAATCAATGATCAGGATTGGAAATGTTCTTACACATCACGAACAAAATGAGGGTGGAGAGAATTCAGCAGAAAGAATATTGATGGACTTATTAGATGATTAGCTCAACAAATTTTTAAATAATGTTAGTGTCATAGTTATTTTCAGAATGGGATCATGCAAAGTTCAAAGGGAATGAAAGAGAGAAAAACACATATAAATAACATTCGAATAATCGTTTTCTCGAAGTTCTTGCTCAGCAATAAAGTTTTTCAATCAGTCATTCGATGAATAGGAATTTTTTATCTGATGATTATCATGAACTGGAGTCAATCACAGCCATAAAAAAATCAAGAAATCAGACCACATCAACTATTCCTTGGAATCTGCAATTTAAGAATCGTATCGATGAATCGAAAGATCAAAAGAAACGAAATGAAGAAAACGTGATGAAAAGTCAGAATGTGAGAGAACGATCATGGTTCGAATGTCGTTCAAGTTCGATCGACTTCCACATCTTTCACCTTTGCATTAGAATCGATAGAGAATAAAGTTGGAGCTATTAGTTTAGATGCTCAAACCCAAAAGTTTCTAGTAAAGAGGCGAAGTTGAAAATGCCAATTCAGCCATATGGGAACACCATGTCATTCCATTCGTTCAGCGTTTACACAAACCACTCATACATGGCTCACGAGTTTCGCCATTCCCAATCCCCCCATTCCTATTCATCTCAGTTATACAACTTGAGAATGGGATCATAGTGACTTTTTGAAAAAAATTCATTGTCCTCTTAGAAGTTTATAAACCAAATTCAACACTTTGACTTTTAACAGTTGCTATGAGATCCTGTGTGGATATATGAATATGGGAAGATATGAGGAAAACGATGATGCTGTTAGAGTAATTGAAAAAAATATGAATAACAGTGAGAGCATAAGGAATGGCGAGATTACAAGTGAATCAAGAACAAAAAATGTGTTGCATCTGCTCGTCTTTGAAATGGAAATTTCACATTTATATTTCACCTCCAACACTCGTGTAAGTCTTTTGCTTGTTTGCCTTTTTCACGAATACAGAATATGGCGCCTTCTCAATGCCAGGAATTTTCCTTATCGCAATCTTTTCCCTTTTCCTTTCTTCCGGCTTATTTGTTCTTCTTCTTTGCCATTTTCTTTATTGTTTGACGGTGCAACCCACTGTAATATCCTTTGACAATTTCTTCAGGTCAACACTCCTCCACATCATTTCCATAAAAAAATCCACGTTCTGCACTTTAATTTTGAGTATTCGATACATCAACAGTGCAATTTTTTCAACTGTTATGGAGCAACACAGGCACTGTTGAAGAATACGAAAAGTCTCAGACTGTTCATTTCACTTGGTTTGTAACCCAAATAATTTTTATCATTCTTTCAAAGTCGAATATAATGAAATGCCAACTTTTTCCGCTATTTTTGCTTTCAGAGAAGATTTTTCTACTGTCACTAATTACCACGCTCGTTAATATCCGGTTTTCCTATATTTTACGCTCTTTTTATTGCTCTCATTATTCACACTTTGAACTGACTGCTGCAAGTATAAGTAGAGAGCGCTATCGTATGGTGTATAATCTTCTGGAGAAATGAATGGAAAAGCAAATATTTTGACGTTGGAAATATAGAACAGCGTTCGAACAATATACCATAATGAACGTACGTAATATTGCAGTACCGTTAGAGGTCGATATTCATATCGGTCTTCCGATAATAAGGTGTGGTAACTCCTCGAGCAATTGCTGCTCCAAGAAACCGCCATCACATCATCTTGATTATGAGGCCAAGTGTGGTTTCGTTACATGGAATTTAGTTCATTATGAACTAATGCATAGTACCAAATTCAACATACTAACCAATACGAATAGCTTCTAAAGTTTCACACAAAGAGATCATAATACACATGAAATTTTAATTCTATGAAGAATAAAATTATTATCATTAATTCAATTCGTTTTATTTTGTTTTCAGGATGAGAAAAATCAAATTCTCACGACCAACGCGTGGCTGAAGTTGGTGAGTAGTCATATTCTTTCTAATTTAGCGAATAAAATTTATTTGAGATCGATATACGATATGTTCAGACGGTGAATAAAAATTCCACATTCTCCTTCTTTTTACACTCTCAAGAAAAAAGAAAGGGGGAGTAATAAAAGAAGAATGTAGGAACGCCTAAAGCATCGTCAAGTCGAGTGTGTGAAAATTCTTTATTTTTCACGTCTCGTCTGCGCCTTGTCGGAGGTAATGGAAATCTCGAACATGAGAATCGTCATTTTCATTTGTGCTACTCAGTGGGTTTCTATTTCCAAACTATATCGACGTCTTCAAGGCTTTGTTATTTCAATGAAGGAGATCAAAGGAAATGTAGAATTAATTCGTACTATTTTTTAGACCGGATTGCACATTTTGTGACATCGAAAAAAGTTAGGAGACAATTTTTCAGTATAAAATAATAACATGAAACTCGACCTAGTGCGGAGAGAACAACTTCGATTATTAAGTTTAAATTCTTCAACTCCATATCTTTATCAATAATCACAGAGAATATTCAATAAGAAATGACTCTTTAATTGTTCGACGAACATTAGGTTATGTCAATACAAGTGGTACAAGTCAAATAGAATGGTCGACAGACAGAAAAGCAGATGAAATGCGCAGATGGAGAGGTCCAAGAGAGTTTGTGCTTATTCAGTGTGTTTATTTATCCTAGAAACAAACAGCGCATCCAATCATTCTTAGAACCTACATCCAGAGCCAATTACAACCACGACACCAGGACAATTCTCAGAGTGTTGGGTCATGGTCAAGACGGAGAATTCCAACCAAAGCTTTTAGAACCTAAGTTTATATCCATCCTATCTTCATTCACGTCTTGTCCCATGAGGACTTCCATCTCCCAACATTGTTGTCACTGTTTTCGATCTAGTATCAACAGTCACAATTCATTTGATGATGTGTGATTGAGATAACTGTTAATTCCACAAACTACAAGTAAATTTTTTTCATTGATAAGTTGACATTTTCATCATCCACTGCTGTGGTTATTGTTCGGGGAAGAAATTGATTGAAGTAGAAAAAAGGTCAACATTCGTATTTGTAACTACCCCACAAAGTTGAGTAATTGGGTCAACAGTTGTAGAAGACTAATTGATTTCGACATGATGGAATAGACAGAAAATATTTGCTCGAATTGACAGTAACACTTTGGATGTATGAGAATTTGATTGTGTATTTTCCCTACCAGTGATCAAAATGATTCGATGTGAAATCTTTGTGAGAATATTGTTGCTGTCCTACCCAATTTAGGAATATCTCTTGCAGAATGCACTTGACATGTATGAATGTTACAGAGTAAAAAGAATCAAAAAGGAAAAGACTGAGAAGGATAGTAGCAGGCACGACGTCTACAGGAGCAAACTGTTCTTGTCTGTATCCATTTTTCTTTCATATTCATTTACACATCTTCACCTTCTTCTCACTTAAGTGCCCTCTACTTGTCATCACGTACAATGTGACGTACGTGTATAGCACAAATGTTACTCCTTCAACACTAAATGTACAGTGAATGTAAAGTTGAGAAGACATTGGTATTACACATCCTCACGTCTTTTGATGATGAGTGGAATAACACAGCGCTGCTGCATTTTTGAATAGGGAACCAACTGACATTTGCAGCAACCACGGATTTTTCTTATTTATACATTGAAGATTCTCATGCATGCTCGTGAATATGAGGAATACGAAATGCAACACGACAGACATGACTGTGAAAGTAGGAACGACAACGATCAAGTAAATTGCTTGGGCGTGTTACAATATTTTGTACATTACCGTTTGTATTTCTCATCACTGTCATTTATTTCTATCAGGGATGCAGGAATAAAAATGAGAGCACTTGATAACTCCTGGAGAAAGAAATGGGAAGTGAACATATACTCTATCCTGATATGATGAAGATCCACTTTTGAGAAGATAAATCTTCAAGATAATTATGAATTATTGTCATGAAGCTCTCAATGCTGAACCATATTTTTCAGGATGTAAAATCTCAAGAAACAAATTTGAAATGAGAGTAATTGGCTAATAGGAAATGAGAACTTCTCAAAGGACTGGGAATCTTGAACGGTCGGAATGTAATTGCGGTTTATACGCTATTGAAAGGACCGACGATTTTCATGCAGAGCTGGAGTTTCACTGAAACGAATTTTCACAAATTTTTTCAGAAATAATAATTTTTCACCTGATGGAAAACCGTTTACAGTTTTACAATTGAGAATTCATATTTCATTCGATGAGAGAGCAGTTCATTTTCAATTATTAAATTTGTGATAAAAAGCTTCGAATGTTTGAACATTTCGCTGTATATTACTCTGTTTTACACAGATAATTTATCTGAAATCAGCAGGGTACTATCAATTCTCCTTTTCGAAATCCACAATGTTCATTACATTTGTATGGATGTTTCTCACATACGTGAATATTTAATCATGACCAATTTGGATATCTGGCTTTCCATTACTCAAATGGAGAGGGTGGAATGAATTATCCGGTTTTAAATTTTGATTACTCTCTCTCAGGTGCATTGAACTGTATTTTATCCTAAAATTCATCCAACCCCAATAAATCTAACAACGTAAATTGGTTATTTTTATTTTCTTTCCTATTGGAATAGTTCGGAGAAGCCAAACATTGTTGCCATACCAATTAATTAGCATCATAATCAGTAATAGCCTGAGAAATTTATGTGTGCATTTGGTCATCCGCCAAGAATCACGCTTAATCGAGTTTACCGAGTTATCGTGAACTCCAAAACTCAAGTTTCAGTTTTCATTATCCTCCAGTAGTAAACAAACCACCATTGAACGAGGTAAACAACAGCATCCCACTCAAACCCCACTAGAAGAAATAATGACAGAAACTTTTCTCGACACTAAGTTCAATGAGCGAAATTTCTCACCAATTAATTAATGTGTTCACAACGCACTTGGATACATGACAAAAATCGAATGCAAAATAGTTTCGGGTACTGATAATATCAGAAATGGAAGAGCATAACCATAAAGAAAACAGAACAGAAATATCTGAAAGAATATGAAAGAAAAAAAAAGAAAAGAAGTAATCTCACAGCTGGAAAATTACCGGCGCTATATGTCACATCCTTTGGGGCCATTTCCACACCCGTAAAGGGATGTAGAGAAGTCGGGAAGACGAAACGAAAAGAAGGGAAATATTAGGAACGAGGTAGGGCGAAAGAGTTTCATACAATTGCCGTGGGTGCTTTAACCAGGTCTTTGGCTTTGTCTGGCTTTGACCGTCGACACAGAATTTCCAGGTCATCACGATGCGATTCAACCAGGATCCAGAAAATTTTCTATGTAACCTGTCGGGGAACTTTGGCTAATCAATTACTTAAAACAATTCATCTTTTCCAGTGTCACTGTGGCAAGATGGGATCAATCATGAGTCCCATCAATTCATTTTTCTTTGATATAAATAATTCCATTATGATATCATATTTTGTCAAGAGACGCAAGAAATGTTGATTCATCATATTTTAATGTGGATCATAATACTGAAAGGATTGTAGATCAAAGGCGATGTCAACGAGTTTCCATGTCTTGCAGTAGATGCATTGTACAAAATCTAGCGTTGGACCACTCCCACGAAGTAAAGAGAACCGTGTCATTGTCTGATTATTCATTGGTATAATTGTTGATGATAATGAGACTCTTCACTCAACTGCACTTCGAACAAATACAAACAAGACGATGGATAAGCATTGTACGTGCATACACAATCACACAATTCTTCCATATTGCACTTCAGATACTCGGCGAGCATAAGCGCATGAAGAAACAGTGGAGCAGATATGCTCAAGACGTTGCAAATGAAATTAGTAAGTCAACTTTAATCTCTTCTCTACTTGCACCCGAACCACCTTTCTCAAATGTGGAAAATCGTGAGAATACGAATAATCTATGAGAGCTATAGTGCACGGACGATGCTTAAACCGCAATCCTTGGGCAAGAATATTAAAATATGTTATGAGGAAAAGGTATGTTCACTCTGCGTCAGACTAGGCAGGCAGCCAACCACGTTCAAGGATAGAGGAAACAGAAGGGGCAAAGATAAAGAGTGAAGAAGAAGTGAAAGACGGAATTATCATAAGGCACTTAAGAGCACCTGACATCACTCGCTCGAGTGAGAGTTTGAAGATTCTTATGATATCACAATGGCATCGCGCATATCAACCAGATCCGATTTATCTTAAGTATACTTTTCTCAAAGAATCAAATTACCTGGTTCAATTTTTTCCAAATATTCCAAATATAATATCCATTACTGAAATTTATCTGAACTCTTATTGGGAATATTGGAATCATCTCACGTCAGAGGTTTACATCAGTTTGCACAGTGTTGCAGTGAATCCTCTGCAGCGTTGCCAAATTCTTTCTCAGATGATTCGGGTTGCAGACTGATGGTAACGTTTCATGATATTGGGAAAGAACTGAATATTAATGGAAGTTGATTTATGTTCACAACCATCGGAATATATTGACTTCACTTTCGTGAAGTAGACTCGTGGAATGCTACAATTATTGATGAATCTCATGAAATATTGTCGAAAAGAATTTTTCCGGAATAACAGATTGCCCCTAGTTCACTAGATTCACAGTGATTCCGATACTACGCAGGATTGTAGTGCTGATGGCTCGACCAACCAAGTTCTAATTGAGTCGATATCTCTGCCAATATAGAACGATTCGAAGTTTGATAATAGCAGATACAAAATGAAGGGATAAAAAACTATGTAATAACATTCACCCATGTAAGCTCCACAGATATCTCAATGGTAATTCCGATTTTCTCTTCCTTAGGTATCATAAATCACTCTCATGGATTAGTTACGCATAGCGAACACAGGAAATAACATGTGAAATTGTGCCGTAAGCTCATGGGGAAATGTCTATATATATTGTCAATTCGTCGTTTTATTCCGGATATTCTTTGAAAACAGTTGCTCTTCTGACATCCATGTATAGCCATGCTTCAAACGAAATTCAATGAAGCTACGTTGCGATAAATTTATATCGATCGGTGAGAATGTTGTTGTTTAGAAGCTGTTTGCTAGCGGTTAAGCAGTCAGTTGGTCGTGAGGGACGCGTAATCGGGACGAGAAATGAGGCCGATAGATATCGAATTCACCCGTTGGTATCCCAAGGTATCCATGTTCACAGTGGTAAACTGTATGTGTGCAGCTAGATGGAATGATACGAATTCAAAGGGGAAGTAGCTAGTTCGATCGTCTTCAGCTCAACTCATTTTGTATATATATTGTACTTCAGAACATTTCTACACTTCTGGTCAGTTTTGCAGTCATAGTAATAAGCAGCAACAGGTCGTACAATCGTTTTCAGACTACATTCAGGGCCATCAAGATATCTAAGGCGTTCAATCATCTCTACAAGCGAACGACGACTTCGATTGATCTTGTATTTTATCATCAACTTTGTTCTGATTGCACGATGGCCCCGGACTTTTTGGGAATTCCAGTGAACCGGTTGGCTTCCGCCTGAACTCTATTTATAGAAAATTGATTGAATGATGAATCCAATCCAATCATGCTCTAGAACCATTCAAATCGCATATAGAAGCTATGAATATTTAGCAGGCAAAAAACTGGAATAGAATATCGAATGATTCCAACCCCCACAATGACAATGGAGATTGATTCCCCTCTGTCTATATTGAAAATTAGTTTTCGACTCGTGACTGGAAAGAATGTAATGAAAATTCTGTTTTTAGATAAATATTTGTGTTGACATGAGTTGCAGAAAGAATCGAGAAAATATTGTGGAATGTACTGGGATGTCGAGCGACCAGTCGACATTCAGATATGATGATGACTGAATAGATTTTCACTGAAAAAGAATTTCCAATGCAATTGCAATGGCATCACCACATGTGCACTTGTGCTTGGTGTACATGTTCATATGTACAATATCTCTACGTGAGATAAACTCGTTGGTACATGTTTATCTAGATGTGTGGTTTTCCAACATCACGTTTCATGTCACCACCATCAATTCGAAGTGATTGATGCAGCAGATATAAAATGTGTTCGACACAGAATATCCAACTATGATGAAACATGATCACGCCCGTTCTTTGGCGAATGATAAATAAATGCACAATATTCAGCGTTCGATTGTTGAGGTGCATCAATGAAGTGGCTGACAATAGATTGATGCAACAAGAATAGACCAGTATAATTGTAGACAGCCAATTTTCTCGTTGAAATTTCACCTGTAGTGTTGTCAATATATAATCGTCAGTATACAGGATAGCTGATTTACTGGTTTCTTAAGCGAAATATCGAAGCCTTCCTCTATCTCTATAGCACCATCTGGGACCAGACATTGAAAATAAACGTACACGTCGGCCATGGGTAATCGAATTGCGTCTACGCTACTTGACGACGTTAATGTCATTCGGGACACCAGTTGTAGATGTTGGACTACGTTGCCATGGCCAACAGAGAAGAAGACACGAAACAGAGATAGGTAAATAGAGAGAGAGAGTGCTGGTCGGTGATGCAGCAGATCGTAACTGGGACTAGAAACGTGGCAGAAAGAGAAGTGACTTCGATCTAATCTCAGTAAAGTGCATTCATTCGCCAACGATATACCATTGCATACACCACCTGATGGTACCATACCCTTTCCTATTGTCACGATGCACTTTGCATCCACAATTCATTCGAACTCACGAACTCACATTTTTCTCAACTTTCTTCCATCAGTATTTTTCAACATCTGTTCTTTTGATCCTGCTCACTCCACAATTGATTGTTGGAGTCACTAAGTAATTTCACGAACCAATACATCGTAGTGTAACGCAACCACCAAACCGTGTCTACAAATTCAATGCTCTTGCATCGAATTGGAAATCTAATTATCACGGACCAGAATCGATCAGTTCGTCCATCCAGTTATTTCCGAACACGAAACTTCAATCGTTGGGAAACTGTAGAGAGAGAATGATAATAGTGAAAAGTCATGTTCCCATATTGATAGATATCAGAGTAATATGGGGAGAACCACATGTAGAGTACCAGTAACATTAATATTTAGAGTAGTGATGTGAACATTACGACTGTGGTATATCTGCGGATTCATGGAGTAACTTCAGTGCAATACGAGAAGTTTCTACTGGTATCATTTAGTCACAAAATCGATAGCATAATATCAACAGTACTAAAATTCCACGATCAACGATTCTGTCTATTACAAATTGTCTAATTCCTACCAGCACCAATATACAGAGATATTCCAACAGTGCAGCATCCCACTCGAATAAACCCATTTGGATAGACTTGGTACTCTATGAACAGGATGGATGTAGAAACCTATAAACGGCTGAGCAACATTGGAGCGTCGGCGATGTACACTGTGAATCCAAAATTCCATCGTTAGGTAACAAACACAGCAACGCTCCGTGACACAAAAGATAACTTGTTATCCTCAAATTACCTAAGGGATGCCTTTATACAATATCGTGATATTGTATACTGTGTTTACGACATGCACAAGTATATCTATAGATAGAAGTATTACTCGCTAGGAATTTGTGAAGTGAACTAGAAGCAAACAGAATTGTTTACGAGTAGAACGTGCTCGCATACACAATCTGCTAAATCTTTCACCGCAAAAATCCATTCCCTACTTCTTTCCAAGATACCACAATCTCGTTTCGAATAATTGACTATTGGTTTGTTTGGGACACGACAATATTATCCTCACCCGTATTGACTTCCAAAATATTTTGGATATTGTGAGGTTCAATACACAGTTTGGCTCGCAGCGAAGGTGATATTGAAAGGTTGAATAGCGACGCCACAGGACAATGCTCTATAAATTCCATATTGGGAGAAAGAACATTCTAACACGAATACGGATTGTTCAATGTCTGCTTGTGATAAGAAAGCGTTGTATTATGAGTTGATCTTCCACATAAATTTTTGACGATTAACCTGATTGTATGGTTGAACCACTTGCTCTCTCATGAGAGCAAGGGACTGAGTTATACAAGAGTTGCTCGGGCCTAGGGTTCCTGTGGTGATAATTTCCAAAATTAGTTACATTTAATCAACTAAAGTTCGTGGATCCAGATGCATTCAATGCATAATTCTGAAAATTCTCGTTAAATTCCAGCGAATTCCCGTGGTTTTCCGATAGTCTTCATTGAGAATTTTCGATGTAAAGGAAATTGCGACGGATGAGGCATCTCGTGATTTCATGTACGTCTAATATACTCAAGCATACTGCTACGATTTTGTTGGGATACGTAAGTGCACTTTCTGAGAGACTTCTCGACGCTGTCAAGTTCTAACCATCCTTCTCCCTTTTTGTTCTCTTTTCCTATTCACTTTCTCTCGCTCTCATTCTTTCACCCTGAGCCGCATATCTCTCCTCATTACGCTCTACTTGTTCGACTTCAAACTTTTAGCGCACATTACTTTACCTTGGTTGCAATGCCTCTGACCACTCACTAGGTACATAGGAAAATACTTTTCAGCAGCTTAGGCGTGCCAGGACTCCATTTGAATACTTCATATTTACAAATGACATTTAGCTTATTTGGTTCTATGTTTGTTGATTCTGTAGTTTGAACTTTCCTACGCGAGGAAAATAATGTACAACAATCAATTATTCAAAGACAATAGGTGAGAAGAATTTTTGATTAATGAACAGCGCAATTTGAAAGTTGTTCATCAGAATTCCAAGAAGTTGAAGGAGTTTTCTTCTTCTCTTCATTACAAAGGACAATTGTCAGAAGATTTTATGTTCTGTGGGTTCTTACTCATCTTTGTCGTCGACTCTTCTTTCAACTCTCCAATCCTTAATGCCACCAATGTCTCCAAGAGGATTGAAAAAGATCAAAGAACGATTTTTACTGTTGGCTGCCTATCAATGGATTTATTCCAAGAGAATGCCGACTTGCAGATAATTTTTTTCCGCATGAAACTTATGTTAGAAAAATACAAATCTGAAATCATTCGAGTATAATGCTCGGTAGACAGATTAGATGAATGTGTCATCAGTCATATAGCACGGGCGATTGCATAACAACATTCAGGAACAATTGGAATCCATCAAATCACCCGGTTGATGATGAATGTTTACTAATTAATTACATTTCCCCCGTCGTAGTTGTTATACACGAGTCAATTCATCCGCCCACTGACTCCCCTCGCAACCCATTTTGACTATTGCAACTCTCCTCATTCTCAATACAATATAAACTCTCATCACTCGTGAATCTGAATCAACACAAAACATATCACCATGAATATATTAATCATTACCCAAATTAATGACAATGTAATAGCGAAAATTCAATTGTCTATCGCTTGATTAATACTTTTGCCATGACCATTTATCGATCATTCAAATGAAGTTCACTACAACACTGAAGAACCGAACCCAGTTCAACTATTTCCACATAATCTGCATATAATTCCAATCTTGAAGATAATCCATCAGCTCTGATTCACTTCAACTCCATCCACTTCTGAACCACAATCGAAAATCCCCAAGGAACAGCACAAAAGGAAGAGTTTCCAACATCTTAAATTGGCCATAATGTCTGTTCGAACAGACACTTTCATATATAAACAAGCTCCGGTAATACGGATACAAGATGAGGAAGTTCACCGATTTGCGACACCACGACGTAATCCGTCGCGCAAACCAACATCGCTCGAATTATCCCAAACCTGGGCAATCTCCGTCACCGCATAACCCGATAAATCTAATTATCCCTGGGGGCTGCCAATAATTCTACCGCGTAAGATGAACAGGTATACGTTCTGCATATGCGTTTATATGTATGTACGTATGGATATTCCATGCATCGGCACTCGCATGATACCAGGTAAATATGTCAGAGGGAAGGGGAACGAGGGCGGAGGAAGACAGATCATATGAATAAGTGAGGGAGACCAAGAGGAGGCTGAAACTTGTGGACTTTGAGAATGGGGAAATGCGACACGAACATACCTGAAACGCCACGAAAGCCAAACGTCGCAGTGCCAAGCAATGCCATATCTTGCATACTCGCGGTTCTACGCGGATGCCAAGACCTCGGACCAAGCTTCATTGCGGCTTTTAGTTTGACCCAAATGACCTAATTAATCAGATGATTCATTATATCATTGCAATGTTCAACTGTAGTGTGTTTCACGACTGACAATGAAATGTAAATCATTATAGTCCGACATATTTGCTAGACAAAAATGTATTAATGGCTCAGAAGTCCTCAACAGCAGTCCTTGAACACGAAAGTTTCATCTGATGTTGATAAATTCATCGAGACTGCTGATGAATCAAGGTCTGATAAAAAATTTTACTCCAAAGTCGGTGGATCAGTTTAGAGGTTAAAAATTATGAAATTTTTAATTAATTATATAAAAGCCGCATTGCAGTGCCATGAATAAATAGTTTAGTCGAAAAGGATTGAACTTTATCTATCAATGTCAAGTAGATTGAGAGATTCGAATTATGAAAGAAGCTGGAGAGTAATAAGATGAAGAGGACTTCGTATTATTTCAGAAACACTCCAAATCCTGAACTCACCGTTCGCTCTACAATTATGTTTTGTGGTGGTATTAATTGAAATGATTGATTAAGTCAGAGATGAGTGTCATTAGAATGATATATGGGAGCATGTAGGTGGTACGTTAATGTATTTATGAAAACCGCAATATCTATATGATGTCTAGGTGTTGAGAGCAGATTGCCAAGTTCCATGTGGTACCACTTCCCCCTCTCTCGTGTTATGAACTTGGAGCAAGCGCAAACAAAACTATTATAAGTTGAATGTTCTACAGGATGTCTTTGTGCGATATGACTATTACCCTAACTGAAAAAGTTCTCGCAGGGACAACCCAGAATTTATATGTTGTTCATAACAATTGTTTCAGATTAGCAATATGAAATGAAACGGAATAAGAAGAACAAATTGATTTCACAACAGCATGAAAAGGCAAATTATTTCATAATCTTATCGCAATCAGTCAACATTTTGGGAGAGAAATAATTCAGAAATTTGTTTATGTGCCAGGATTGCTCAATAGAAAATTTCAATATTATCTGTATGTTCATTCGATACTTTTATGTCTTGATTTCATATCAACTTTTATTTGGTGCTTTTACTGCGAGCACGTCAATATTACACGTGTTATTTTTGTACATTCATTAATAGATAACTGATTTAGTGGGTAGTGAGCAAAAAGTTTCATAACAAATTCGCGTGTTCATTAGAGAGCTATAAAAGAGAATGCCGAAAAACATGTGAAGTTGGTACAGTCCGAAAATTATAGCAGAAGATTAAGAAATATAATTCTACTACAATATATCGAGTATTTATTTGTTGTTTCATTAATTTCGTAATCCTTATTTTTATTGTCAGGATTTTTTTGTGTACGACTATCGGTCGGCTTACTAAAATTTGTCCCTACGCGTAATAAAAAATGTATAAAAGCTCGGTCGGCTCTCATGGATTAATCGTATTAGAGGCTGTGCTTGGCGTTCGATATCTCTCGCTTTCTCTGTATACCTCATTCACTCTCTAACTTCACGTGTATGTACATGAAAATACGAAAAGAGAGATGATAACCGGGTGAGAATAAAAGCACGATCGCTGCGCAACCGGTTGTCGCTATAGATGAAGTAAAATAGAGCGGAAGGGTCACAGTCCCGTGTATAGGTAAAAAGAAAACTTCCCGGCAGTGCTCAATGAATCGACTCACTCCTGAGAATTGTTCTCGGATTACAATTGCTGCTCTGATCATTTCAATATTTACAAATAGAACATTGATTTCTACCTAAATTGAGCTCGTTACCATTTCTCCACCGCTTTTATTCCAACTTTGCTTCAATCCTCAACACACTCACTAATTCATTAACTGACGATTTAACTAAGTGAAAATGAACATTCTGTCATTTATAATTATTCTCTCCACATCTTTCCAATCTCTCTCCCTCCATTTTTCCTCATTACTTGATTATGCGGTGTATTTATACAGTTTTCATAATAATTTTTTCCCTCGAGTTTGTTTCATGTTCATTTTTTTCATGATACAAACGTGCTGGGCGAGCGATTTTACTTAGTAAGGAGCGAGTGAACATCCAATGGGGCTTAAAGTGCACAGCACACTGTAATCCGTGTGGCTTCTACGAAGCACCCGAGATCCTTAAAATTATGGGTACAGTCATAAAACAAGTTGGTATTCTAATGAAGAAACTAGTGGTCGCTTAAGCGAATTTCATAAAACCATGTACACGACCATGAACTGTACATGTTTATATCTATATAAAACGAATGCCAACATATGAACACATTTCGTGATATATATGCAACTAAAATTACTGCAAATGTTGTCGGATGATCATTCAACCATGCCATGCATGTGTAAATGTATGAGTCAGTTCATTCAATTCTTCATTCGTGATATTCAATTCCGGTTTAACACAATTGTCATGAATGACAAATAATTTAATCAAGCATATTACTCGGGTGAATAATTGAAAACAAATGTTTTTTATTCAGTCAGTCATTTATTTACCATTTATTCATCCCGATTTTTATTGAAGTCAATGTTCAAATAACGACATTAATTACAATTTATATATTGGAATACCGTGTTCAAGTCATATGATAATTACCATAAATCCAACACTATAACACTGCATATCACGCTCAATGAACTTTATTGTACCGATAAATGTCCTCGCTCTTCGTGCACACATATCAAGAGTTGTGGTAATCTGCACGTAGTGGTTGGATGCTTATCAAGTACCATCGCATAAAACCATCAATGCACTTAGCTGTTAATTATTTTAGCACAATATTCTACGATCTATCTTGAAAATGGAACATTTATTATTCAATAAACTTTCAAGTAACTGAAAGCAAAATAGTCATTGGACCAAGTTTATGTCATTCTGTAATCATGAATGATAGCAAAACATGGCAATGGGGGATAAATTATTTAATTATTCATTATGAATGATCACAATCTCAGAGGTGAATTGTTAACAGACAAACATTCGATATTGTGAATTGTGAGAATTTCGCAACTGTTACTTATATGATTAACCCTCATTTTACAGTGCAAAATGATGGGATGCCAAATCGAAATTGGCAGCATGATATGCTGTCAGGTGTTCCGATCAGAAATGTCATCAGGATAACGACGATTGACATCCATGACATGATAAATGATGTATTCATGAGACTACTTTGAAACGATCAGCTTTGTGCTATTTGCTCGTACCGATGAATGAAAATGTCCAAATCGAGAACATGTGTAACTTTGCTATGTGTATTATAATTGGGAATCGAATTCCACGAACAAATTAATTGCTGTAGTTATTCGTCACAAATATCCTGCAATTGAAAACCCAAATTTTCATTATTAGTGGAAAAACAGAACATTCGTACAGATTTCTACGAAAATTTCAATCCCATTTCATTTCAACATTTTTTCTCCTATCTGAATGGCACAAAAAATGAAAACCTCCAACCGAGTGGAGAACACAATTCATTCCATCATGAAGGATTTATTTTTATTATTTTCGGCTCGCGTGACAAACAGTTGAAATTAACACCATAAAATATACAGCACACAATACAAGTTCATAGCAAAGATATTTCACGTGGTTGATATTCGCTTTATTGTATGAACTGTGCGCGGCATTGTACTCGCGAACATAAACGACACAATGTGAAAAAAAAAGGACATTGACTGGCCATCACAATTTATTTATTTATAAATCACTCTGTGTGCCGAAATGTATTGCAGTCGCGTGTGTTACTATTTATCACCAACTATTATGAGGTACATATGGTATTGATAGTCGGTTCTTCCATCTAGGCGCATTAATGGTGCTCCAAAACGAAATTAACACCGATGGTACTAAAGAGATAGAGAGCGACGGTAGTGAATACAAGGGAGTGTGAGCGAGCGCAAAGTAAATCGGGTCTATCGATCGAAAATGGGTTCCCTCGCTATGCCACATTTCTCTACCACGTTTTCCACCCAACGCCATTGCCTCACCCTCTCACTCACTCCCCCAGCCCAATCCCCTCTCGCTCTTTGAGTACTCTCACCACTTCCGCATCCGTGCATTGCCACACTCCACTTCTCCCTTTGTCACACTACCATCACCATCTCTGCTTCCTCCAGGTCAACTATACTGATTTCAACATGTTCTGAACTGTCGACGTAGCATCATTTATCACGTTGACGTTCGTTAACGTGAATTCCTTGGTATACGAACTCGAAATTGTGAAAACACATTTCCAACGCATTGTGTGTAAAAAATCATTCAATTGTTATTTAGTTTTTACTCTTTACTATGTTTTCGCTGGACGTGACAATAGAATTGGGAATCAACTGTAGGAAACTGCCGGTGGAACGGGTGATAAAAGAATTAAAATTTAGACATTTCATCGATTCCAAATGAAAATTGTCTGAAATTCTGCAATCCAACTACCGATTTCTAGATAAATTGAAACGATTAGTACATGAATTTAATGGATTTCATTGGTTGTGTCATTGCAGGAATGGAACGATTATAATCTGCGATGGAACGAGACTAATTATGGCGGTGTTAAAGGTCTAAGGATTACGCCGAATAAACTCTGGAAACCCGACGTCCTCATGTACAACAGGTAACTCGCTCTCCAATTTCACCAGTCAGCCGATCACATATTTTATACGGTGCCTCATATCCTTAGTACCACAATGTACCACCCACCTATGTTTCCCTCACATTCCCAAAACTCCCCCACAACTAATATTGCAATCCATTTGCCACCCCCAAACACCTTGGTCTTTAGCGTCAGTACCACGTCACACCCTCGAAAATTTGTTTTGAAGCAAAATCGAGTTAACTCAGTCATTCTGTTTATAATATCAAATTCGCTCTGAGCATTGCGAAACAACTATGCGGAAAGAGTTTTGACGTTTTAATATGTAATCAGCCGGCATAATTAATAATTGTGCAGAGAAGGGATTTGAATTTATGTTAATTTATACCGCGAGAAATTTGAATTATAAATATAGAAATATTTTTATGTTATATTGAGGAATAACTGTGGAGATTTCACAAGGAATTCGTGTGATAATTTATTCCACAATATTTGTTGTAGAGGAGAAAGTTTTTTGTAGCAGTTAATTTACCGCCTCGTTTTTCTATTTTATACTAAACTATCTTAAAATCATTATCAATTAATTTCTGCGCGGCGGATGTCTTGAATTCCTCATTAAACTTTTCTATATTCAATTAGTGGAGGATGTGTAACAGACGGGGGATGTCTTTGATGAAATTCGTTTAATGAGGACAGAACTGAGAAAAAACTAATGAAACATTCCAATCAATTTTCCGGATCAGTACTGTCTGTGTGTCACGAAATAATATTGAAACTACGATGATAAATTGAAAGAACTCCACCGGATAGGGAAAAAAACGTATCGAGATCAAAATCAAAATAGAATCGTCGCGGTTTTCAATCATTTTATCATTAAATCCACTCAGAGTCACTTGCGAATCATAAAAATACTGATAATCGAGGTCAAAGTACTGCAAAATGGAAACTAAACAAAAAATAGTTGATCAAAAGTTTAGATTGTTTCAGGGACCACCCGGACGACTGATAAAACACAAAAAAATCCATTCAACTTTCATTATAATCGGGAATTTTTTTTCCTAGTCGAACACATAATTATCAGTTCAAAATTACGTTCACAAAAGTAAAATTTTAGCCGAACTTCCGATTTAATCTCCAAACACAATAGAAAACGAAAGACACTTATGTACTTGACATATTCATACGCTAAAACAAAAGATCGAAAACAGAAAAGTCAAAAAATATAGATAACGAAAGGGTACGTAAAAATTTTTCCAGTGTTGCTTCGCATCTTTCATACTATAATATACATAAAAGTAATATATATTCGAGTGTACTCGGTTGTGCATGTTATTATTGAACTTCCCCATTATCTAATAGCAATTAAAACTCTATTCAACCTTCCCCTACTAAAATGAACAAAAAAAAATAGAAATTGCTATTTTATATCCATTAAGAGTATCTATATCGTAAATGTTTGATTTCAATACCTATACTATACATTAAAAATACCTATAAATATTTTCGTTCCCATTTGTAAATAAGTAATCACCCATGAGTAATGATCGCAATCCCATAATGTAGTTATTTAAGTAACCTTGAAATAAATTGGCGTGAGTCACCCGTCACAATTTTATCCGAAAAATTTAATTAATTTTTTTATCTCTTTCCATCCGTTGTTTCTTCCAGTTCAACAAAATAAATAAATCACACAGACAAAAAGATGATATAGAGGATAAAAAGTTGATGGAAGTAAGTGAAAAGTTTTGAACTACCGAGCTTTTCAAATGGACAAACATTATCTACTAAAATATATATCTATGGTCCATTGGTTGGTCGATGTAATTCAACACACAACATGTACATACTTTCATATATATGTTGTGTGTACCGAATGGACGCACAAGCGACAGCCGGTATCTAAATCCACTCTCGACCCGCTGTGCGCGATGTGCATGGTGAAAATGTGCGCGACGTGACGGGGGACTCCCGCGCCAACAAGCTCGTGACTTGAATCTAGAGCGCATTGTACAAAGTATATAATGAAAAGTTCGAAATAACGATGGCTTAATTACCTTTTTCTACATTATATAATCTCGTATAAATCCTCTTTGCAAAAATCTCTCTCTCCATACATATTTTTTTACCAAAATCTGTAGGATGAATAAAATAATATTCAACATGAAATATGAAATGAATTATGGCATCAACCATGACGGTGATTAAATTTTTGTCACCATCGTTGCTTCGATTTTTTCCTTTTGGGAACATATCTTCTGACTCATATATTATATTGAAACAATTATTTGTCCCAAAATTAATTATTTAGCAATTAACATGTATAATCATCTTGACGTTTGGGTTTGAAGATTTGACGGGAGAAATTGCGCATTCATTTCATTGAAATCGTTTCAATTTTTATTCATAAATGAAATGAAAAAGAAATGAGATAATTTGGAAAATTTGTTTATAAATTCTCCTTCAAATATGCCCGAACGTCGTCATATTAATGCAACCGTTTTCGCTTCCGTATCGCCTCCATGACAACAATGTGGCAACTAATGTGAGAATGTGTTGGATGTGTGTGTGTCTCAATGTCGTTACCACTTTGGGCCCATTAAATAGAACGACCACTTCGGGGGCGCTTCCGAGGTGCGTCAAGCAGTTATGCCTGCACAGAGTTGTCTAATGTCACGTTATATAAAGCGTGAGAATTTCATTCAACCCTCTTAACCAAACATCTTTCCAATTCCCTTGAATGAACCGTCGTTTGTGCCAGACCATTTGTGTGCAGTGAGTTAATTAGCGAGTCACGTGCAATGCGATAATAGAAATTGTGAGACGTAAATCTCGAGTTGAGTATATGAAAAAAAATTTATTCGTATCGTTGAGTTCATAATTCTATGACGAGGGAATATCCATTTCATTCACTAATGATGTTATGAATTATTGAACCAATTTCAATCCATTGAAATACGGTAGCTGAACGATTTGTAAAATGGATGACGTGCAATTAAATATAGGACAAGAAAGAAAAAAGGTAAATAAAAAATAAAATATGAATAGAAATAATTCAATGATGAGATTGTGAATTGGACGTATAGCAATCCCGATTTGATGCGTTCAAAATTGATTTTATGTCAATGAATCCACAAATCATTTCGACGTAAACCTCCAAAAGAATTATTGCTCGATATTCACATATTTTGCATTGAAACCCAAAAATCTCCCGTCATCTCTCAATTATCCATAAATTCTCCAATGATTTCCACAATAATTCTCTCCGGTACAATATTTTACAAACGCAAAAACGCTCCAGTCTTATAACTGCGTCCACGACAATTATTCAATGGGTTTTCTCAGATTTACACGAATGTAAACTGCTCATATCACACATTAATTAAATAATTTAAACAAACGTGATAAATATATTCAAGACACCTGACATTGTGACACGTCACCTACCAAACAGTAGAACCATGACAGTAGACAGGGAACAAGAATTATACAGTTTGATGTTTGCATGGTATCTTATTGTCTTCATGAAAATCTCCACGAAACACCGAATGTGTATGTGAAGGGTACACACACGTGTCTTGTCCTGAATTGCAGTTCTGTTGTCAACCGAGGCAGTAGCAATTTGGCACAAGGCAAAAGGCCAACGCAACTGTGCTCAACAGAATATATCCTCGACCAATGTCCCCAAGCTTTGCTCTTCAACTCGGTCCACCTCGTTCCCTTGCTCTGTTCCTAACCCTTCATCTTCTATCGCAGTTTCTCCCTATTTTACTGCTCTCCTCCTCATGCTCGACCTCATTCTCTGTGTCGAGTAGCTGGACCGAAGTACGCGAGATCGCTTCAATTAATTAGAACCTTGTAGGTGGAAAACTTAGTCCTGAACCTGTAGCTATACAATGATTCATCCGACCTCGGGGAATTTCAAACAGCGATATAGGAAAATGAAAAAGATAGAGTAAAATCGTGAGAAGGGATCGAGTGGGTGAGAGGAAAAAAAAATGTGGCCAAGGGAATTTACTCCAAGCTCTCATGGGTAAAATCAATCTTCTAATTCACTCGTTAAGTTAAAAGTTTGAGTCAATGATGAGGACGATAATTGAAGAGTTGGAAAAAAAAATTGGATAGGTGTATTATGTATGGAGGTGGCTTTCTATAGGAGAATATGAAAGTGGATGTGGAGTAGTTAAAGAATATTACATTTTTCAGTTTAATCAAGAATTCATTCATCAGGTTTAGAGACTTGTGAAGAAAAATCAAATTAAATAGTTCGTGTAACGTCATAATGAAGAAGAGAGGAAGATTTTCCAGGTACAAAATAAATGTTGATTTTGCTGAAGGTCTTCCACGACTCAAAATTCCATTCTTGATTACAAATTCTACAGTTTACACATTTTTTGATAGAAGGAACTAATGTTTAATGAGCTCTCATTCTTCAGCGATGATGGGAATGAATTTTGGTTTGAAAATTTCCCTGTTTGCATACCAGCACAATATTTTCTATTCAAATCAGAACGTTGACATTCAAAAACACGCACTGAGCATAACGAATAAAATTAAGAACATAGTTATGTAATGTAAATATTCAGAACTAGTTCGTAATATTATTCTTGCATTAATCATAAAGCGAATCTTGACAGAGAAAATATCAAGTATCCATATTTCACCTCACTCGCCCTTTCTTTAACTCTTCTCTTCGTTATTCAAAATGTTCCGTTGTGCTTTTGGATTAATATACACTGGCACGATGAAACGACAGAGCTTTCTGTGCGTGTCTAGACCGCACGTAAATTTGATCTGCCTTCTTGTTGTAGCGAATAACAGTAACATGACAGAAACGTCGCGCTTATTCTCGTGCCGTTAACCATATAAACATTTATACATATATACAGACACATTTAGGAGAGTCATGAGCAAGACAGGCCCCTAAGGCATTTGCGTGTTTGCAAGTCATCTCATATGATGTCCTGGTTGTTAGTAAAAGTCAGATGAAATTTATATGAATTATATGCAGCAGTCAAACTACACTAAACAATCCAACAATGTGGGACAATGTGATTTACCCTATGGAATAATAACATCAATTTAATTTGAGTGGATTTGTACATCAGTTTTATTTTTCATTTCACTTGATCTGTTGCTCAAGAAGATCCAATTATATTGCTAAAAAGTTCAGTCAACACACAAAATATCATTCTGGATTTGTTGAATATTTTTTTCATTGTGATTGAGAACAAACTTTATTACCAATTTGTTTTTCTATTTCCAAGAGTTTGTTCAGAATTGGAAAATGCAAAGAAATCAAAGTTTAATAGTTATACAACACATAGAAAAGTTTTTGACTCCTTTTACTCTGTTCGATTCTCACAGACTTGTTATATTCAAAGTAACATGTGCAAACATTGAAAAACTTATAATTCAAAAATTGATTTACTGTTGTTAAACAGTTCAAAGTGCAACAAGAGTCATTTTCAAACCGTTCTGGCGATGATGAGTCTGTCATGGAAGTACGAAAGTTCAATTTCATGTTCGAAATTTCCCCAAGGTAATATTTTGTCCCTCCACTTTTGATACCTCACACATGTCCAAGCAAAATTGACAAATATCAAGTGAATCAACACGTATGAGTCCAACTTCTGCAATCATCACCAAATGCATTCCCATTTACGCACGTTCACACATTCAATATCTACTTACTGATATGCAGGTGAACAATTACAAAATAGCAAAGCAAATATGAAACATGGAAATATCCATTAACAAATCGTTCGAGCAGGATATGAAACGACAATGATGATTAATAATTACTAATCAAGTAGTATGTCCAGTAATGGGTCAGACTAGGATTGAATATGGGTTAAATATGAATGCAGTGCAATAACTCAAGGCAATATTTCGAAAATTATTCGTTGTAACATATTAGTCTGGCACATGGAGGACGGTTCCATCATGAATATTCCTCAAAATTGTTAATATTCCAAGCACCATTTAATTCTCACCTTTTATGTGATGTAATTCATCATCATGATGCAATTCACATGTCGTGATAAGTTGATATATAATTCAATTAATTTTCCATTGAATGAAACAGTTATACAGCAATATTTTTTGTCTGTGAGGCAATATTGGAACGAGTTCGGTTTTTAATATCTGTTTTTAACATAAAAATAATTAATCGACTCGAGAATATCAGGCCGCCGTCGTACTTGCGGGCCACCTCATCATTTGGCCTGATGCCCGCTCCTCTCAACTATTGTTAATTGCTTCAATTCTATTCACTTTTTATTTCTTTAAACATTTTCCAGTATAACTACACCAAAAATTTCCCATTTCCCCGTCAAACTCGTTACATTTTGGTTCTATCATTTCATCTAACATCATATTGCTTAATAAATTTTCATTTCAATTCCTCTCATAATTTTTTCATTCTTTTTTACGATTATCAATGCGTCGAACGTGTTCCGACCTGGCCTTATCATTATGTTGATCAAGAATAATTAAATAGATATGAAGAAAATGACTGGACCGATTGTTATAACTCAAAGGCAAGCGCAATTCCTACTCGGTTTTCATTTCTGTATAAAATTCAACTGTGAAAAACAATAGATCGTATTTACTTGGTAGATTCATTCTCCACTTTACAATGAGCATACAAATTTCAACACTTAAACTCACTAAAAATAATTCCCGGAATCTTCCATGGAGGAAGTAAATACTCCACCGCATCATATTGAGTCAATTCAAATATTAAAACAGCATAAAATCACGCAATGTTCGTCTTGCGGACGGTTTGAAAACAAAAGAAATTTCAAAATCAACCTTCCATGATTATTTATCAAGTTCAAGCTCATGGAATTCTTATAAATGTTTGTATGGGGATTGCGCGTGTCTCTCATCTCACTCCCATATATACCACGATGATATACGCGAAGAATCACATGGCCATGACGCATCCTCGGTCCATTGTATACCTGTCCAACGTATGCGTACATATGTGACGTAGGATAATGTATGAGATGTATTCAGACCGACAATCATCAAGCACAATATATATGGGATATTCTTAGTGACGTCATTATAGTTGAAGGGTCGGAATGCAGAAGGCGCGACAACAAACTGTCATTCGAAAAAGGAGCGGGTTTCATGGCCACCAACTGCGGATCCCAACCCTCAAATTTATAAACTGCGATATTAATTAAATGGAACGAATAAGAATTATACGCGCATTGCGGAAGAATTGATGATGAACTATTGATTATTTATAATTTATAATGGTTAATGGGAATAATAAACTTGATTCGCACGAACGCCGCACGCAATCGATAATTAAGAAAACTATTTTTGATTAATTGTGATAGTTCTCAATGAATATGAATCACAAGTTCAAGAATTTCTATTTCGTAATGGATGATGGAAATGTAATGATGGATGATACATCTTTGATGGTATCTTAGTTATGTGGCTGTGGAATAGAAATAAATCTAGGGGATGATTAATAGATGATGTGATTGATGAACAGAAATTTCGTTTTGTTGGATGAAATTGTTGGTCTCAGAGTCATCTACGAAAAGGACTTTCGTTTATGCTCACAATGAGACCATTTGCTGTTTTTCGAGTCCCACTTTTTTTTCCTGCCTTATTTACTTTTTGTCAAGAATTCGCGGTGTGAATATATTTTTATGTATGTATATACATTCTTTAGATATGTACAGATGTATAGAGTTGTAGCGCGAGATATATAATGGCTGTGCTCTCGACAAAAGGAAACGAAACGACGATCGCTACTCGAATAACAAAAGCTCCCTGGTTTAGTACAGTAGATATGTATATATACTTGTTGCGCGTACCTTACTCGTTTTTATTACTTCGACTTTCTCACCGAAGTGCTTGAAATGAGCGCGAAAAATATTTGACTTGTGTGTTGAATATATTCTTGCAAATTAACCTTGAATGAGAGAAATACATGAGGGAAAATTTGTGGATATAAATTTTAGCAACGAATGATGGCAGTGGTGAATTTTCCCGTGGATGTTTGAACGAGCCTTTGTTCTTTCTGTGAAATAAATGAGAGAAAATGTTTTTCGTGTCTGGTTGAAAATGGAAAAAGTTTGTGAAAAGTCAATGACCGACGACCGACCAGTTTTGCAATTTACTTTATGCCTTTGTGGAGTTTAATGCGCATTTATATGGAACGTAACGTGCAATAAATTTAAAAAAAAAATTTAGAATATCTCATTTTGTCGTGAATGTTTGAAGATGTTCCATTGATTCGTATTTCAATTTGTTTGAACATCGTTTTAACGCAGCAATAAACCACAAAACTTTGAAAGGACGAGATCATACAAAAAATACTCACTGCGAAGTCACTTTATCTCGTTACTTTTCAAATCACTTTCATAAAACATCTACGACAATTCGAAAAAGCTATGAAACTCGTGAAGAACAACCACAAATAAATTCTTAAAAACTACCAAACATTTATTTCCACACTTATAACTTTCCGTAGAAGTAAATACTTGTTCAATAACATTTCCCCACGAGTAGATATTTCCGTGCAACGACCTTAAACTTAACAAAAAAAAAAAGTGCATTCACTCTATATAAAAATACAATCGGTAAACCGAACAGTTGAAAGAAAACCAATAAAAATCACCTCGTAAATTTTGCCCGGTGAAACTTCCATTCACTTTGTTACCACAAATATTTTCGTGGCCACTCAATATGATGAGGGCATTTTGTGCATTACATACGGGCAATAGTTCATCGTTTGTTTTCACTCTCTGTCTATTATATCACTACGGATATGCTCATTCCATTTTCGGTATAGTACATAAATCGCGAACGATAAACAGCGTGTAAACATGACACCTGAGAGTGCGGGAAATCGATGACGCGGGTTATATACGTTGCGAACTAGCTCGTAAAGCCTGAACACTATGGTTGACTATTGTCCGTACACTAACCACGAGCTGTCTGCTCATACACATGCGACTATAAACCCTATGCATATACACATGTTGATGCACTAAATCTATATATTATATATATACATAAACACATACATTCAACTAATTGCAAAATCCGTGCGAACACGACAAGACTTCCGTCTCGTCAGCCCGATTGTCATTGCTATGTTGCCCGATTGCTTATTAAAATTTCAAGCACCAATCTACAAACCGGATATCACGTCGGTGAAGGCAAATGAATTTAGTGGAGATATAATATATGCCCATGGCAATTTTGTGGCTGTGGTTTACATCCCACGAGAGAATATCATCTGTGACGTGTTGTATTAATTTTGTATTGACATGAATACCGCAAGGATATTCCTCGAGCATGGTGGTATGATCGATCAGAGAGGTAAAATTTTGTTATTTTTTTTTGATAAGGATTTTTTTATTTGTGAGGAATGGAAAAATTGCGGTGGGTGTAATACAGTTGGGTCTTTATTTTTTCATTCAGTCCCGTGTGTTGGTACATGTGGGACGACAGTTTGCAAGTACAGATCGTTTTGGAGTGGGAATGAATTTTATTGCGAAAGTTTCTCAAAAGACAAATATGAAATTTTTTTAGGATTTGCACACTTTCAAAAATTAGATTACTCTCGAAGCCTGTCAGGACTTATTCCTGTATTTCCATGGTTTAAGACTGAGAAAGTAGAAGAACGAAAGGGAATTCTTGAACTTGTTTGGCCGAGAAATAACTCGATGAGATCATGGGATGGAAGGGAAGAGAATCGAATGACAGGAAGAAGACAAAAGCTTCACGAAAGCTCCAATTACTTTGAACGTATAGGACGCAACTTGTTGGATGGTGGATCAATTTTTATGTTTCCTTATCTCTCATGACTTGTTAATCCTCAGCAGATATAAAGAAAGTGGATCAATTTTAATGACTTTCATTTTCTATTTGTCAACCTATTTTATGTTTTGTGTCCTTTCCATTATATATTGAGGGTTCTTTCAACAAATGTAACAGTGTTGATAAGAAAGAAAATACGGTCGAATGTATATCTAACCTCTTCGACATTTCTCCTACCTTTTTTGGAAACATCGTAATAAATTCATGAAATATTCTTCCACCCCTTTTTTTCAACGCGTGAAAGCCGTTCAAATCATACCCTCATATACCGATAGTTCTTATATAGCAAATTCCACACCCTCTTGTACGATTTCGTGACTATCTCTCGCTTGGTTGACTCGTACCAAGAATAAAAATGTCACAAAAAGATTCGCAACGACTATAAATTCAAACCCCAACTCGACATCACCATTTACGTTCGCACATATAAAGAGATCAATTGTAAAGGATAATAAAAAAAAAAAAATATGTGTGACATTTTCCCATCCATTTTTCTTCTCCATTTGAAGTAATGTCTTTTGTGTGACAATCGATCCCATGAGATTATCGAGGTTCAATGAACAAATAATCCACTAACAGAATTGAAACAATAAAAACTTTGCGTGCGGTGTGAACGTCGATCAAGATTACCAATGAACTAAAACAAGAGAAAGAAATTCCATTGATTGAATCAAGAATGATTGATAATTAAAAAACTGATAATGCGCCGCAGTGCGGATGAGGGTTTTGACGGGACGTACCAAACAAACGTGGTGGTCACGCATGACGGCGGTTGCCTGTACGTCCCACCGGGCATCTTCAAGAGCACATGCAAGATAGACATCACTTGGTTCCCCTTTGACGACCAACACTGTGAAATGAAGTTCGGATCCTGGACCTACGACGGCTACCAGGTACACCTAACTATCCCACGTACACGTACACAATCAACACACAAACTTTAAAAAAATTTTCATCACAAGAAAAAACAAGATCAATTTGAAAACGGAAAAATAATTTCCTGCTTTTCAAATGATTATTCATGTCGTTCACTTTTCAATACTCTGGATTCCTACAATTTTTATTGTTATCCCAATGCCACTGAGTTCATCGAGTGTCCAGATAAAAAAGGCCAACATGAGAGTATTCATGACTGGAAATGTTGGATTGGATTTTATTGATGGTAAATTGATGTATAGAGAGAATTCTATTGACCATATAACGCGTGAGTAGTAGTGAGAGAAGCAAGAAAGACAGGGAATTAATTCAATCTGGTTTATGTTTATAATTATTCCATTTACAGCACTTCAATGCTGGTGCGTTACATTAATTACGCAATTTATATGCAAATGATAGAATATTCTGAAATATTATGATGCATTTGAGATTAGCGTGGTATATTCGATGAAGATGATGCTGATGGTGGTAGTGAAGATGAGGAAATCTTCTGTTCTAGACTTTATGACCCAAGTGAATTGTTCATAGAAAAGATAATTAATACATCAAGCGTTGCAATCTTCAAACATTAACTTCTGACCCACTATCTGATATTCATTTGACATTCTATGTCGAGACCACAATTGAGTTATCAATTGGGTACTCGAAATTGATTTCGTTTGTTACATTGAGTTCCACGAATGATATGAAACTAAAATATATTCTAGTTGCAAAAGAAAATTAGTAAAGTTGTGAGGTTGTAATCGATGATTCAGTCATCAATTGAAACAAACTTCTTCTGTCTATTCATGAGGAAATAAAATGGAAGACTAACAGCAAATGAAACGAGATTCATTGTTTGTTACTGGAGCAGATGTCTTCAGACAGTTGATTCATTTGTGTGTGTTTGTATGTGAACACGAAGAAACAGTCAATGTATCTATTTCCACCTAATGAAAGAAGGGGATCATCTGAGAGTTTTCTCAAGCGAGAAATTATATCTCACCCTCTTTCGTTCATTTCTTTTCGTCCAATTGCACTGTCTCTCTTGTCTCCTCAAGTATTCTTTCGTTCTTCTCATAGCGACAACTATGTACTCATTTTTCAACCGGAAAAACAAATAATGGAGGACCAATCTCAAGTAGACGTCCCAGTCTAAAGAGATGAAAGAATTCTCGTATCAATAATAGTCGGGAGTCAGAGAATTTTTCAGCATCTCGAGTGAGAAAAAAGTGTCCTCATTTGCAATCTCAAATACAAATTTTACGCGTTTCTAAAAAAGCAGATTTCTATGAATGAAGAACCGAATTCTTAGAAGCTGAAAATTGTTTGTCGATAAGTTGAGGATTTTGTATCTCCCGTTGTGAGTTTTGGAACTTTATCCACCATTGACCGTGCAATGAATCCAATCCACGAAAGATGTCATGAAAGACTCTACATTATGTGGCGGATTTTTATTTTCCAAGAACTCATGCATATATGTTCACAAGTATATATGTGTGGTTCTTAGATTGAGTTACTCTGCGCCATTGTCTCTGCCATTGTATCTCTCATACAGTTTCTCTCACTTTTTCTCTGTCTACTCAATTTTTTTTTCGTCCATTTTATTTTCTATCACATTTACCTGACACTTTATGTAACGCAGCAGCACAATAGCCGTCGCTCTAGATAGACAGCCGTTATCACACGCTTCGAAGCTTCAAAAACATACACCAATACTCGTCGCATATATTTTTTTTTTCTTTTTATCGAAACAAGTCGAAAAAAAAAGAAATGAATATCAACTTTTTTTATTCAACAATGAATTTCAATATTGATGGAAGAGTGAAAAAGTGATTAATCGGTTGGGACGTGAAAGTTTGTAAACACGATAAAAATCATAATAAAATTCATGATAAGAAACAAACATTGAACGAAGATATTCAAAATACAAAATTCCAATTTTGTATCACGCCAAAACTTAAATCAAATGACATTTTTTGTTGACCAACTTGTGAAAGATTTATTTTCTTCAGTGTCATCTTTTTGCAGTGCGGTAAAAAACACAGAGAATATTATAGTATTCATTCAGAATTTTCTCGCGCAGTGGCAAAACTAAATTACAAAGTTACATGAAATACACGAAGCAGCAATAAAGTTGTGACGCGATCGACACACGCGCACGTTCATGGCTGTGTCACCAGTCTAACTTGTCGTTTGTGATATCCGCACGTAATGTTTCTCTCCGTCTTTCATTTTCTCAGAGAATCCTCTTGTGTGAGTTGGTCGCAGTGTGAAAGACTGGCTATCTGCCCACTAATTACCACTAAGTTCATTTCGTATTTCAACAAAATCAGTTTTCACTTCTATAAACTCTGTGGAAGTGCACTCTTCCTCCTCCACAATTTCTCTCGCACACTACTTTAACTCATCTGTCTCAACATTTCTCTAACCAGTTCTCTCATCGTACAAGTACAAACGACATATTCAAACTTCACTCACATATATCTATATAAACGAGATTCGAAATGAGAAACTGCAAACTCTGCGGTTTGGTTGCTTCACCGTCTATGTATTCTATACTGCAATTGGATTATTCCACCATGCAAAACTTATTAGTTTCGACAATATTCATCATTGCATATCGAAAGACTATCACACAATTTATAGCTTGACGACAAATCAACGATAAATCATAGAAAAACTGCTCCGCATATCGCAATTGACACAGTAATAAATTATTTGACATTTTCTCCACAGAAGAAGAGAAAAATTCAAATTCTACAAATAATTCATCGCCATTCTCTTCATGAAATGTTTGTTTCTGTCTACCATTCAAATAAAATTTGATCTCGAAGACCCATCATGCTTTGTTCAATTCATTCAGCTCTCGTAAATCTACAAAACTTTTTCACTCGAATAATTTTGCGTCGAGACACGTGACATATAAATTTTAACCACACATGAATTTTTTTCGTTCAATGATATCAATCTGTCAATGTATCGACAAACGCGATTGAATTTATATCATTTTCTTTCGTGGAATATTTTTTTTCACATATTCAATATCATGTGGATTGATGCTTGCCGATGTTGTTTGCTTCACGCGCATAATTTATGTACAACGTGCATCACCGAATAAATTAGCAGCTCTGTCGCGACTTCTATTCACAACAATTTTTTCAAATACTGAACAGTTAAAATATAATAAAGGAAGAAAGAACAATCCTAAACATACAACAGAAACTCTTTTCTCTCTCTACGATTATTTTGTCTTTCTGTAACTGTACAATTATTATTAATCATCACGTCTAACTGTTTATGTATATATAAATTTTATTATATAT
>JABMBR010008683.1:0-48826 GCA_018881525.1 Meteorus sp. PSUC_FEM 10030008 | reverse complement strand
TATATATATATATATATGAATATATGAATGTAAATAATCTTTCTCGTCGAGTATCTCTCGTGGTAATATAGCAGGACAGTAGATAAAATCATTGCCTCAACGATTTAGAAATTACTGCGCAAGAGATCGCTGTACAGGATTGTTATTACGATAATCAATATTAGAACATGACAACGAAGACAAGTAGAAAGGTATATAAATAAATGGATATAGAGAGAAAAGTATAAACAGCGCATTCCATCATTTGCTAATAATTGGGTAATGATGGGGAAACAGTTCGGACAATTGTTGAGTGTTGGGGCAACTTGAGATTGATGAAACATGTCAAAATATCGAGCAATAATTACAGTGGTGGTGTTTTTGATTGATTTATGAAGATGATCTGATGGAGAAATTAAAGAAGAAGCAAACGATGATGTTCAGTATGTCAATTTTCAAGTGGAAAATTTTTATTTAGAAAACTTATTGTTGGTCAGGTGCTTCGAGGTGAAACATTTATTAAAAAAATTAATGAAAAATCATGGAGTGTGTGATGAGGTTTCCATGTTGATGATGTTTTACTGATCAACAGACATGGGTGATCATCACTGTATGATAATTCAACTATTAAAATTGTTATTATTGTAAGTAACGTCGCTATCATCGTTTTTCATGTTGGAAATTGTGACGAGTCTGTTTTTTTCCAAATACAAAAAAGCCAAAGTTTTTATGATGTCATATTCATCATTAGTGTAGGATTTTAATTAGTGACATCATGACCATGACATTTTGCTATTTTTTCCAAGTCCATATTACCAAAAATTAATTCCAAAGTTGAAAAAATTCCAACGCCCAACATTGAATCAACAAGACGAGTTGATGGAAGACATTTTCAATCCCCCTATTTTTGAAACCCTTGGATACCATTTCCTTGTTGAACTGACATTACAAAATGCATCAACGTAACCTCCCACCCTGAATTTGTAAAACACCTGCCATGGGTAAGGAAAAGTAACCGGAAGAATAGTAATAAACTCTCTATACTGATAAATCAATAACAATATTTTTACGTAAACGAACGAATACAACTCATGTAAACACAAAGTTTATCTTTGATAAATTTATTTTTTCATCTTATAAAAATAATCCTGACTTTCCATATTTTCACTCCATGATAAAAGTGATTGCGGTTCCACAAAGCCAGTTTCATATAACAAATCCACCATAATCCCATCAGTGTGTGCGTACATTCAAAAACAACAATAACAATATCAGTAGCATGCGAGGATAAATGTTAATGGTATTTATTTCAAAACCACAGCGTTAAACGAAGTGTCATTAAATGGAAATCGACACAATGTAAATTTTTCTTATTTTCTTCCGGCAAATTGCTGCATACATAAATGAATGATGCGCCTCAATTCTTTTTCCTTAACTTCCGGTTTAGATTTCTATTTCATCGTGAGCAAAAATGATAATAAACATATATATACGCACACAGATTTTAATGACGATGAAGATGATAATGTAACAATAATAACAATGATGACGAAGTTAGAATGCATTGTCTCTAGTGAGAAATCGTTTAGGCGGGGTCTTTATTTCTCTTGGGATAATTTTTCCTTCTTTTCAATTTTTTACAGCCACAAGTTCTCAATTGACTAAAACAAATCGCACAGTCTCACGCGCAATTCAACTTTTTCTTTTACCATCAATGTCTCGTAATGATTTTGAAGAATTTTTTGTTACACACTGAGGTATTTGTAAATAATTATGTGAGATAGGGCAATGTGGAAAAATTGAAATGCGAAAGGGAAATTAAGGTGAGATGGAGAAAAATATGAAATGTGAAATGGGTTAATTTCATTCAACACTGCCATATTATTTTTTCTCTCTTCATTAATTTTATGCTGATTTTAATGAATCGTACAAAATAAATTTGAAATATCGATTTCTAATACTGGATCAATTCATTCGTAAAAAATTGATGCTCAATTATTGAACGTGCGAATAATAAAAATGTCTAAGAAATAGTCGGTGTCATTAAAGAAAAATTTTTTTTCTCTTCTTTTTCATTAAGAATCAACATATTCGTACTCACTCTTCCCGTCTCCTTACGTCTTCATGTTATACATGTACACACACATAATACATTCATACCAGCCAACCACCTGGTGGGGAACGACCCAGATAACAGTCGTCCAAAGGCCCTACTACTGAACGGTCACGACTCGCACGCGCGAGCTCGATGATTCTGCTGAGTTCTCGCTAGTTTATCGGCCGCTGTCGCATCGACGCGACGTATCGTCGAATTATTCCTACGTCAAAAAAAAAAAAAAAAAATAGTTGTCCGAACTTTCTATCAAATTTATCTATCAAATAAAATTGAAATTTAAAAGGGCTCGAAATTAAATTGTTTATTGATTTCATATTTTGGATAATTCAGTGAGTGACAAATTTGCGATTTGAAATCAATCAATCAAATATGTCTCGAATGTTGTCTCAAATTTAATTCTTTTATTTATAATAATTTAGTAAATAAATTGAGTAATTTTCTTACGTCAATAAATCGTCAATAGAATTATAAATAAATAATGCACGCAATTATTCAAATACATCAAATACTTTCACGACAATTCCCTATAGAATGTGCAATTTCACTAAACAGCAACCCCTTCATCAAACATGAATAATTCGCAACGCATCAAGTGAAAATCATCAACGTCAAGTGTTCCAAAACTATTTCCTCTACATAGCCATAAATATAAACAATTTTTTTATTTACAATCATACATTACATACAATAATATGAATACACATTAGGAAGATTAATATAGAGGGGAATAGAGGGGCGTACTACTAAAACCGGGATTTTACAAGAAAGTTTATGCCTTTCTCATTCGCGATATAGTTGAAGTCCTAAGAGAGTTTGTTAGTGCTGGATAATTATAATTAAACTCAACCGAGCCGGTATTGTCCAAAGCGAAGATCCCACGCGCGCGTACTTCCCTACGCAGAGACGACAACGAAGACGTTTTTTCTCACGGTTTGCAAAAAGAGGAAGGAAAAAAAAAAATATTGTGCGATAGGTATATTAGAATGCGGTACATATTGTAAGTAGTATGTTTCTAATTTTTCACTGATGAAAGAAGACGAGGAAGAGGAAGTTGTTGTTATTTCGCGCGTGGCCGTAAGGGAAAGAGGAAATGAATACTACGTATCGTAAAAATGTTCCATTACTCATTATTTTTTTTTCTCACCTGTTTAACTATTGAGTTGTTCAAGAAGTTTTGGTATCGACGGAACAAATTGATGATTTAGGTCGAGGTATAAACATCGTTCCACATTTTCCTCTTTTGTTATATACAATTTCAAAAGAAGAATAATAATGCACGTGCTACGTCATTGTTATTGAATTAATATCAATCTGTTTATATACGCGGCTTTCTAATGACGAAGAAAATTACTCGCGTGTGAATGTGACAATGAATAACATTTTATCAATGTTAATTTGATTTCAAACAACATTTGAAAGACAAATTGATCGTTATTTGTGTAGAGAAGAGGTAGATGAATAAATTTGAGAATTAATTGAGATAATTTTTTTATTATTGTATAGTTGGATTGACTTTAAGCGATCGTGAACAATATGATTGTGGGCAAAGTCTTCAAGGTGAAGTGGTCTATGAATTTTAATGAGGATTGAAATTGTTACAAGTGCCATTGATAATTAAGAGGGGAAAGTTTGAAATTTATAACAGAGGAAATTTGAAATACGAAAAATGGAACGTGAAGTGATGGATAGTGAGGGCGTTTTTTCAAGATGCATGTCAACAAATTGGGCAGAATTACCACAAACCTTGAGACGTCGACAAAAACATCGTCCCGAAATTTTAAATCAATTTACAGACTATTTAGACCCATCGGAATGTGAATTACGTTCGATTGAAAGTAAACCAACGTCCATGAATGTCCAAAGAATAATAAAACGTTCAGAATTGTTACGTAAATATGAAGTTAATGATTCAAGGGAGGAAACATCGTGTCATTATGGTTGGGAAAAGTCCAAAATTGACAGAAAATCATCATCAACAACAGATGATAATTATCGACGTATTCATCCTAATTTTCCAAGTATGATGATGAAAAATGAATTTCGAAGTTTATCAGATGAAGAAAGGAAAACAAATTCACCTGACAGTTTACTGATAAAATCATCAGATTCCGAATTAAGCAGCGACGAATATGGTCATACTGATGATTCTGGTGCATTTTTGGAGAGCAAAGCGTTCAAATACGAAAACATGGACAGGTCGATGCAAGTAGGTCAACGAGGTCGATTCGCCAAATTATTTTCACGAGATGAAACCTGCAATGAACGTATGAGCAACAGCAACGGCAAGTGCATCATCAACAACCAACAGCAACCAAACCGAAAGTCTTCCGGGTGCGAGACACGATTGGACCTGAACAAAAACGTGACGAGAAAGACCACCAAGCTCGATGCAATCCACTCAACAACATCTCCAACATCAAAAAGTACTGACCATCATTCTGAACGTATCGACGAACAACGCAAGAACAATCCATCTTCATATGACTATGAAAATATTCCGCGTATTGACATGTCTAAAATAACGATGTCAAGTGAACTGGGGAAAACAACACGTAACTCACAACGACAGCCAACAATTGAAGAGCTAAGAATGGAAGTAGGATGTCAATTGCGAAATGGCCGACATTCTTCAGCATCATCGAGTGAAAATCGTGATGAGACAATGAAGAAAATAAATGTCCATGGTGAATCCACATCACCAACATCGTCGCCAAGCTTCTCACCGTCACCTTCCTCAGTAAACAATAACAATAACATCAATAACAAAAATAATAATCACAATAATGATAATAATCAATCAGCGAATGAAGAATTGCGACTTGAAGGATTCATTCGTGATTATTACAACAATGATGAATTAACAGCAAACCGTGTGAATGCCGATCGTAAAAAATCTAAAATGGAAACAATCACTGAAGAGAAACAAGACGGCAGTAAATTGAGTGTACGTGAAATTTTAAAAAGATTTGAAGAATTGAGAATGCAGAATGAAGCACAACAGCAACAGCAGCTACAAATTGAAGAGAAGAGCAACGATAAAACACTCACAACTATACAGGAAACTCTGCAGAAACTCGACGAGAAGGTCAAGCGATCAAGCAATCAGGTTGAGACGAGTTTAAGTTGAATATATGTTTAATATAAATTTCCGGCTAGTTTTGATTTTTTTACACTTTTTTTTGCACATTTCTTTCTTCATGTTCATCTCTATTTGCGAATGTTGAATGTGGTTTTTATTTATTTATGTATCCATGACAGGCAAAACGTGTCAGTCGAGTAGCCATTCGGGACGGCTGCAAATAAAATAAATCATAAAGAACTCACATGAATCCGAGCGTTAATTATTTACGGGTTAAAACTCCGTCAAGTGTAACCAAAAAAAAAAAATAGCACATATGGAATGTGTTCTTGTTAGTCCAATAGGATAACTGTATCCATTTTGCATATCCACAGTTCATAATATGATTAATGTTTTTATGACGATAAATAACTCATATTTATTCCAGCGAGTTTGAAGAAATTCTTCCATATTATTTCTCTTTTTCTGATTTATTTTCCAATCTTTAATGGTACGTTTATATATGGTGTTTACGAAGTTGATTGCAAGGTGACTGGGGAGATTCTTATATACAAGTTTCAACGCAATCGATGCATTCCACAAAGCAAGCGAATGCCCGCGCGAGCCTTCGAGAATTGCATTCCGCTCTAAATGACCAGTGTAGGGAAGGTATCGCCAGGGCATTTGGATTGGTTTAAAGAACTCGTTTCCTCTCGCGTGCGCGCAAGACGTAAAAGATCCATGATGTATGGTGTATTACATATAAAATGGGCGAAGGGAGAGATCTATGGTGATAATGCTTTGATCCAAGTTGCGAAAGAGAAGGCGGTGAAACGAAATGGGGAAAAGAAAAAATCTGCAATGAAATTCATTTGAAATTGAGAAAATTGTTGGGGGGAACATATCAAAATGAATAACGGAATTGATGATGTAATGAATCGAGGTCGTGATTTTATTGATGTTAAATTGCATATTAATAAATCAAATGGATCAACTATTGATTTATCATCCCAAAATTATTTGAAATTAAACTTGAAACATTAATAATTTATGAATTTTTCATTTTTTTATGATTCCAGATTGATCAGAAGCCGCAACATAAATCAATCCAGCATGAAAATCACGTTTCACAAATTACTAAATCCGTTCACACATCACAGACAAATCATGGAAATTCTCATATTCAACACACTCAAATTTATAATCAATCGAATCACATCAATCGTGACAACAGTCATTCACCAATAAATCGAATGACTGGTCATGCATCACCAGTTAATCAAATATCTGTTAATAATCATCAGAAAAATCAACGCAATAGTCAACATCACAGTAACCAAGCACAAGAATGGCGGCAACCGCCAGAAGAAACGAGCAAATCACCAGAGGAGGGTTTCTACGAATCTGGACCAGTTACAAATGATGGCAAACATTCCTTACTACAATATGCCATGTTGAACTTCAGACAAAGCACTGAAAAGTAAGTAAAATCTAACTAACAATGATTAATTAATTGCATGAAATTAGTCACAGATGATGTTTATCATACTGTGGAATTTTGATCGGAGAATGGAATGTGAAGAAGAAATGCTGGGTGAGAGAGACACCACTCTCTCAACTGCATCAAAACTTTCACAAGAAAAATGTCGACAATTGCGAGTCGCAGAGCGTGCCTCCAACTGCGTGATGAAAAAGTAAACGCGGAAATTAAGTTTGATGAAAATTTCCATTCCTTCAATGTAAAACCAATCAGTCACGAATGGAATTTTAAATTTACATTGTTGCGTTATTTTTTGCCATCCTATTTTATCTCCATATCAGCAAAGCCACTTGACATGAAATGACATCAACAATCTCCATCGTAGCGAATATTTATTAAGCAAAACATTTTGCTGGAGGAAAAAATCAATAACAAGTAATGATCGAATAATCGTAAACACTCGTCAACTTCGTTTCTAATATAATTCAACAATTCATCACAGTTCGCACTTTCACATGAAAAAAAAAAGTTGTCAATTGCACGATTCAGAGATAAAATATTCACGAATGTGAGTGAAAACAACAATTTTAGCATCTCAGTTGCCATTCACTCATGTATAAATATATATTTATATACAACAGAAATTATTGTGATCTTTTATAATGGCAAGTCAATGTTGTTATACCAACCAAGATATTCTTCTATCATGACGTGAAATATTTCTAATACGAAACGTATTTATGTACATTTACGTATTCGCCTTCGGCCAGGACTTATGCAATTGGGTTTGTCCATACAAACTACGAACAGTAGAAGCGAACCGTGTTGAGAAAGCATAACACAAACACACACCAACCATTCACATATCCCTTAGACACGATATCCATCAATCCAATGTGCTTTTTACCACACACAACCGATCGTTTTCCTGTATTGCTCTTCATTTCTACGTACAAGAAAATGATGCGCATGCCAGTAAACACAACACCGTCTATTATTTCTCATACAACTTTACTTTGTTCACTCAATTTTGCAGACGAAAAGAAAAAATAAATATGCGAACTATTACACAAAAATAAAATATAAATTCTGATGGCGCCATACAATCGATTGTAATCATGAAAATAACTATTATTTGTGTATATGTATTTATGTATAGTTGTTATTATTGTTAAAGTTGTTTTGTATTTTATATTCGCCTATGTACAGGTTCGAGATGATGAAGACGGCTGATGGTTCGATAAGTGGTTCTCTCAAGGTCATCGAATCACTGAAGAGTAAGAAGAAAGGGAAGAAAAGTAAAGGACAACAGGATGGCGCCGAATGGACGTGGAAAGAGCAAGTTGATCTCGTTAAATTTTCAACTGTACCCATTGAACAAAGTTTATTACGACTTGATAGTGAATTGAGTACTCTCGCTGTTGAATGTTTCTTATGTTTGATGCGTTATATGGGCGATCAACTGTTGCCGCCGGACATGAGTGAAGTCAAATGCGTCTATACGATACTGATGGTAAGTCAGAATCATTCATGTGACTTTCTACTTGCACTTTTGATTTGTTAGCGATCGATAAAATACTAGAAAAACTTGTATTATGTGATAGATTAATTTTCTTTATTGATTCAATGGCATTGATTTTCTTTTTACTGTTTCCTTTTTGCAGCACTGTCATAAATTTGAACCGTTGCGAGATGAAGTTTATTGTCAATTAATGAAACAAACGACAAATAATAAAAGTTCAAATCCTGATAGTTGTCAGAGAGGTTGGAGACTTTTTAGTATCGTTGCAGCATATTTTACATGCAGCGAAGGATTGAGACCTTATTTAATTAAATATTTGGAGACAGCAGCGTATGATAAACGACGAGCTTATCATGGTACAGCAACTGTTTGTCTTCAAAATTTACGGAAAACTGTTAAATATGGTGGTCGTAAAAATGTACCAAGTGTCGAAGAAATAATGGCAATTAGCGCTGGACGAAATGCCAAAAGACAAATTTATAGATTGCCAGGTGGTACCGAACGAGTTATTAACACTAAGTGCACAACGGTTGTTCAGGTATGTTCCATATTTGTTCTTCCATCGTAAAAAAGCTACGCGAAATTTTTCCATTTCTCACAATTTCATTCTTGCGTGTTTGTAACAATTTATTTCAATTTTCTTTTCTTCTATTCATTCCTCTCTTCATTTTGTACTTGAAGGATGTCATCGAGGAAATGTGCAGCGTCATATCCGTGAGAAATCCACATGAGATGGATGAATTCTCATTGTATTGTATCGTTGATGGTGATGCTTTCACGATGCCACTCGCAAGAGATGAATATGTCCTTGATGTTACCACAGAACTACACAAGAATCATCAAGTATTTTACCTAATATTCTGTCGGTAAGTTTTTTTCTTTCTCCTCTATAATCTGTTTGACATTTCGACATGCCTTTTATCAGCTGTCATCAGTTTCTCCCATTAGCTTAGCTGCGACTAATTTGAGACAGTTTTTTTTTTATATGCCTTTGTTCATCCGCTTTCCTTTTGTTTCCTCAGATCTGTCTGGTATTATCCACTACGTCTGGACACAGCCTTGTACATAGAAGTTGTATTCAATCAAATTGCACCAGATTATTTGGAAGGACTTTTGTTAGTGATCCCTGGTGAACATTTACCCCAAGAAGTTATTGTAAGTTACCGTAATTATTTTTTTGTTCCTTTGGTTCAAATCAATATTTGGTATAATTGGATTCTACTTTTCCACAGTATGATATGGCACAAATTGCAGCACTGTTGCACAGAGCAGCAGACATGGCGCATGATCCATCGACAAAAGAAATAAAATATTTATTGCCAAAGCCGGCGTTAAGTTTACGTGAGCCAAAACCACAACAATGGGGAAATATGGTTCAACAAGCATGGAATAATATTCAACAGAATAGTTCTGCAGTATGCAAGGCTCAAGTGCTGGGTAATTAAATTGATAATGATGAGCTATGGCAATTGTGCTCTGAGAAATTGATCTTTATCTTTCATAATTGCATAATCCATCAATTTGTATTTTTTCATCAGAAATACTCTCAAAGTGGCCACTATTTGGATCCAGCTTTTTTGCGGTGAAACGAGTGCCTGAAAATGGTAAAGAGAAAGGTGGTGATCATATTCTCGCACTCAATCGACATGGAGTTCACTTCATCGATTTAATAACTCACGTAAGATATTTTTTTCTATCTATAAACAATAAAAGAAAATTATTCTCCTAGTGGAAAACAAGAATTACGTCGTACTATATCATATCTATAATTTCTTTTATTTTAATTTCAGGAAACACTATATCATTATCCATATTCTGAGGTTATATCGACGCGGAAGGTGAAATCCGAGGAGGGATCACTTTACTTAGACATGAAATGTGGTAATTTGATGCAACAGCGAATTACACGTTTGCAAACTGAGCAAGCACACGAGATATCACGTTTGATTCGACAATATATAACGATGGAACAGCGAACAACGAATAATCAGACAACGGGAATGACGTATGGACTGAGATAGGATGAAAAATTTTAATTGTAATTGTCTTTTTTGTTATGGAAATTTACAACTTTGTAATTATAGTTTTGTGGTAGGCAGCCACTTTAGTCATTGGTTCGACAAAAAAAATGAATTCAAGTCAAAAATTGATCTTAACAGGCTCTATAAGTGATGAAATTTCCCATAAACAAATGCTCAAACTAAGACGGTGAACTATCGGTTGTGTAAATATAATTAGATGAGAATAAATGCAATGAACAATGAGATGGCGATAAATGAACAATATAGAGCGTTACGCTATAATTCAATACCATTTAGCCGTGTGCCCATTAATTTGATAATTGATCGTCGGGCGTAGAGAGAGGGAGAGATGTAGTTAGTGACATAATATCATTCATCACTCATTGCATGACAACAACAAGAAAAATAGTTGTCCGAAGACAAAACAGCGTCGGTGCAGTCGTAACGCCAAGTCGATATCAAATAAGTCATAAATATTAATTGTTGTTAGTTAAATTTTGAATAATACTCTACTTATTTTTCTCACAAAAAGAAATGACTCTGTTGCAGAGAATAAAATCACTTCTCATTCAATAAAATCGATGCCAATCGGTTGACCTAAGCGTTTATATTTATAAAGTGTATAAGAAAAAGAAAAATTACACACGATATGAGATTTACGCTCAAATGAGAAGTGACTTTGACATGATGTTCCATGTTTCTTGTATTAATCACACATGAAATGGATGAAATGATGGTATTATTAATAAAATCATTGTGTAGAATGACAAAGACTAACAAAATGTTTTCCTTATTTTTTTTTCTTTTGTTTTGTTATATCATCACATTTTACAAACATACAAACAAATGGACACGCAATTTTTGTATTGAAAATTATAAATGTATATTAAAAAAAAACACAAGCAGTAATATGTTTCATTCTTATTTGCATAACACAACAGTATTATTATTTTTTCCTCAACGGTTGGGGCTCGTACCCGGCGTTTTTGATTTGAAATCTCGTGGCCAATTATTGGCAGTGTGTCGAACATAGCCTGGATCAACAGGTGATGATGGTAATGCGGGTGCAGTTTGCGTTCCAGTCGTTGATTTTCTCAGTACACCAACCCATTCCTCAAGCATTTCAATTTCATCTTTATTCCTTTCAGGTCCACGATAACTCCGCGTTGATGAAGCATGATATGCATCACGCCCTCTTTTCAGAATTCCCGGTGCAATCCGTGTTGGTACATTATCATATTGGCTCGAATCAGAGTACCTGAATACAAAAATTGAATTAATCTTGCATGATGCATGGAAAGGACATGATAGACTTTTCCTCACCGTCCATTTCCATCGAAATTATTGTTATCAATATCACGATCAACTCTCATTATCTTCACACTTGGATTCAACAGTTTAGGAAACATTGTCTCAGTCATGGTCTCCCTGGTATTGGCAAATTTGGGCGTGTCTATCTCGTCCGATGGACGCATGATTATATCATGACCTTGATAATACGGTCTGCCATTTCTCTCGTCATTGAAATTGTTCCTCACCATTGTTTCAGCATCTCTGTATCGATCAGAATCATTCTGATAATGACGACCATTAATATGACTAGTCCTCGTGTGATAACGTTCGGCATCAATAAACGGTATATCACCCTCATCATAATCTTTAGTAGGCTCCACTAGGACGCCAACATCAGCAGTAGACGGACGTTGCGCAGTTGCATGACGATCATTCATATCATCTCGTGTGTTGGACGAAGTTTCTAAATTATTATTTTCTCTCGGTCGTCGATCGCCCACTTTTTCAAATGCTTCATTAAATTCACCTTTCTTCTTGTCCTCATTTCCCATAGGAATTCTCGTATCTTTATCACTTGATATTGTTTCAACTGGTTTCACTGCATTCCGAAAATAAAATAATATTACGAGATGAAGAAAAAAATAAGAAGCGGATGAATGTGTTCGAATGTATCAATTTATTATTGGTTTCATGATTGCAAATAGTGTGGACCAAGGTTATCGATATAACAGATATGAATAAATTCAAATCAAGCCACTGTCTCGACACGACTTTGTGGTAAATTGGATTCATCCTGGAACTTGCCTGAATCTTTACTGATCGGTATTTGAGTTCCACCTGGTTTCATCTTTGGTTCGGGCGTGGTCATCAATATATCAGCGATGAATACCAACGCAGTTACAAGGCAAAGCGCTCCAAGTACTGCGGCATTATCTACCAAATCATTTGGTAAATTTTCAATTGATGCCAATGCCAATGCACCCACAATACCAAAGAGAATGACACCAAGTCCAAGAAGAAAAATTTCCTTCAAGAAAAAAACCACAAATAAATATCAATATAAATAAGAATCACATAAAATATTGATGATAAATACATCTATCTCGATTACGTAAGTATACATAAAGAAAAATAAACGTGATGTGAATTTTAATGGATGCAAACGAGACGATCATGATACTCTTCAGGAAAGCAGTACTTACACATTCAACAATTAAATATTTTTAAATACTGAATTTGCTGTAAGACAAACTGTATCTTTCCTTCTTCACCACGAACTTCTTCTTTCAATGAACTTCTTACTCGATAAATACTTCAGAGAACAATCATCGTATAATAAATAGAAGGACAGGCCCAGCCCAGCCATGAAAAGAATTCTAATTACGAGTACTCTACGTGTATTCGATATTCTTGAATAATAATCAGGAAATTAATTATCCTATATAATTGTGAGTAACATCGACTGCGATACGTATGACTAAACAATCTCACATAATTTTCTCACGTCTTTTTTCTCTTCATTCAATATACATAAATAATATGTACGTGTGACCGCGATTTCTCGATCACTTCAGGATCAAGGATTATTATACGAAGGATGCGGTAGAGTCAACATTGGCGCTCCAATTTATGACTCATAATGATACAGTCGTTGTATGAGACACATCAAGTGTGTCACAATTCTACGTTCATAGGATATAGAGTTACGTGTGTAGACACGCGTAAACATATTTCTATGTATTAACAACTCTATTTTTTTTCCGACAGTATTTCTCATTTATCAACCTTGCATCTCAATGTCAGTATTAGTGGACAACTCGATATTCACACGCTTCAGAATCCAATTTTTTTGTTTGTCTCCCAATTTTTTTTCAATTATTTTTGTTTGTCATCTCGTGAAGGAAAACGTTGATGTCAGGATGAGATGAAGAATGAGATAATAAAAACATGTATAATTGAAGATGATGTTGGTGATAACGATGGTAAACTTGAAGGGTCTCTTACGGTCTTCCGACCACGCAGTTCGCCAGTGGCCGCTGCGATTAGGAGGCCCGTGGTGATTATCACGTAACCACCGCATGTTGCTGTTGCGAGTGCTGCACCTATGAACACGAAGATAGATCAAGGACATTGAAGAATGAAATAATATTATTTTCAGAATAATAAAAAAAAAGACGAAATAAAGTTAACACGACAACAATCAACTATGATTGTTCATTCTTTTCGCTTACCTATCGTTCCCCAAGTAACATTATTCAACAGAGGCCACTCTCTGCTACGATATCTGAGGTAACTGATGACTCTTCGACTCTCATCCTCAGTCACACGAAGTGCTATCACACATGCAATGCACAAAAGCTAAAAAAGTGATGTTAATAATGAATGGAAGAAAAAATTACATTGGTGAAACTGCTGGGAATAATTATTCATTATTATATGATGAATGGCATTGAAGGAAGAAACATTTCTTATTTTAGTTGAATTGAAAATTTAAATACTACGTTTGCACACACCTATGACGTGATTGTTTTTGCAAAAAAAAAATGAAATGAATGATACAATCACTGGTGAAATTTAATAACATAAAATTAAAATATAGAAGATGGAATAAATACTCACCACTTCTATAATCCTAATGAATACTTTTCTATTCCACATTATTTTCCCGCTATTTGGTCTTCCTTCACGTGTTCGATATTTATCAAGTGCACCAGGAATAATCGTAGCATTAGCCAATCTCCGTCCGAATTTTCTCAACCGGTTTTTCTTCTCTTCCACATTCAATCAAATCATAATAAATAATTTGTCCATGACAATAATCATAAATCAGAATGTCAAATATAAAATTTGATAACTAAAAATATTATCACACTTAATTTCGATTGATTAGTAATTAAAAATATTGAAAACTTTCTATATTTATTTCATTTCAACAACCAGAAGTGAAAATTCAAATGATCGATAAATTGAGCTGGCATAAATAAATAAAACATTGACAAAGTGCGTACGAGAGATAAAAAAATACACGATAGAAAAGCCACCGAAGGATCGTAACGACGAATGCAAACTGATGGAGATACCGCGACTCATGTTCATCATGTTGCAGGCGGAGGCCCCCGTGTCACGTAATGAGGACTACGTAAATATACATTCATATGTACAACAGCGAAACAATGCCATTATCGCACAACGCGACACTGGCGTGGGATAACGCAAGACTTTCCATGGGTCACCATGGGTTGAAAGAAAAAAAAAATATTAGATATTGTATAACGTCACGTCAATCATTCAGCATCTCATTATTCTTTTTTTCTCTCTTCTTTATCAAAATGCTTTCAAATAAAGTCTAAGTTGATTGTAGAAGAAGAAAATAAATGAAAGCCATGACACACGTTCGAAAGAAAAAATATACAAAAGACACTTTGAACAAAAAGATGAATTTGTCAATCTTACTTTTTATCTATAGAAGTTTTGTGCAATATTTAACGAACATTAGATGATTGTGTGGTGTCAACAAACAAGAGAGAGAAGATATATTGTCCAAAGAATTAGAATAAACCGACGAGCCCATCCAATTGTACTTGTTCATCATCATAACTTGGATCAGTCCAACAATGTTAACGCGATGCCCGTAATTTCCCCGAACACTATATAGCAACAACGCGATTTGGTTAAAGACAAAATAGCATATAGTATCCCTATACCCGCTGTATGAAGATAACAATCACGACTCTCTTATATTCATGGAATCGAATGCGCGCCAGTATGCGACATAAAAGTGACAGTCGTTTCTTATTCGACGAATCGTATATATGTATTACTTTTATTTTCAATAGTTGAATGAATGAGATCAATATTATGCATTCGATTATTTAAATATTATTTAACTAGCTTAGTTGAGAACACGTGCTATTAACGATGTTATTTGTAATAAATTTCTTATCATACATAAATCACAAATTTGATGTTTGTATAATGTAGGGAACTCTCTGTAAGTTTTTCATTTAAATATCTGTGCGGATTATTGTTGTGCATCATATTTGAGACGAATACAAATAGCTTTTGCGACAAAGCAATTTTTATTTTTCATCGTTAACTATGAATGGTTCAACAATTATTAACGTTGATTGGTAACAAAGACCAACCAAGCATTGTAAGAATTTGTCACAATGCCAGAGGGAAAAAAAAAAATTCACGAATTTTCCTTGAACAGAGTGAAGGAAAACAAAAAAAACCGAGGGCTTTGTTGGCTCGACAGCCTCCCTTCTTTTTCTTCTCCCTCCACAAAACACAGCGTTCACGCACCAAATTTTAGTTGTGTTTCTCTATGTCCAATGCACTGCACAACTTACTCGAGCGTAGTTGCCCTATTTAGCTCTCAGAACGAATTTGATCATCGCACGCGTTGATAGTTGTGCACAATCTGCTCGAATTGCGAATGTGTCGATCACACATCTTCTTTTCTATTGTTAATTATAGTTGATATGTGGTCAAATAAATATTAGAACAACAGAACGAATTTGAATTTTACGAAACAAAGGAAAAATGGAAAATACATTGGAATTCGCATACGGAAATCACAATGAAAGTTCATCAACACAAAATGATTTTTATGATGATAATTCAGATACTTCGATATGGGATGAAGAACATTTGAAACAAATGTCTCGTCGACGATCATCAAAAGCCCATCGGAAATTATATTACATAAATAACATGTCAGGTATTAATTTTTTTTACATATTTTCATTCATAACATTCCAATTCGAAGTTCCTTCAATATCTGTAAAAAAATATTTCTATTGCGATTTGAGGATGAGAAAAACACATTTGGTTCATTCTAGATCGTAAATGGGACAGATCGAAGAATGGGAATAGTGAAATATCTGAGAGTTGCGATGAGGAAACGCGCGATTTGGAAAATCAAATTGAAACAAGTAAACAGGTTCTCAAGTTAGTAACAGATTCAGGATTCACCATGACCCAAGTTAACGGGCAGAGAAAATTGGGTCCACCACCAACATGGGTTGGTCCACCACCTGATCCGAGGTGTGAAGTTTTTGTTGGGAAAATCCCAAGAGATTTATACGAGCACGAAATCTTCCCATTATTTCAAAATGTTGGTGAAGTGTATGAAATACGCTTGATGATGGATTTTTCCGGCACGAATCGTGGCTACTGTTTTGTGATGTATACAAAAGTTGAATATGCCAATCGGGCAATTACAGAATTGAACAATTATGAAATTCGGCCAGGTAGAAGAATTGGTGTTGTCCACAGTATAAACAACTGTCGATTGTCGGTCGGGCAATTACCACATGACCTCGACACCGAGGTTTTTATAAGGGTAAGAGAGATTTGACTGAGAGATAGATGTGAATAGCTTTACAAACGCTTTCTCTCCAAATTCAGAAGAATAATGTTAGTACTTATTTGTTCATTTAATTTCTACTTCACAGAAAATTTGCGAAACCACCACTGAACTTGGAAAAGTTTCTGTGTATCGTCAAGCTGATGGCAAAGTGAAAAATGCACTCATTTCTTTCAATACACATATTGCTGCAGCAATGGGTAGACGACGTCTTGTACCAGAACGAACAAATTTATTCGCTGGTGTAGAATTAAAGATTGATTGGGCGCATCCAAACGTTTCCCCCTTCAACGTTGTAAGTATTTTATCTCCTTTTCATATTTTATGCGACTGTGACATTCACTTTTTGAGGAATTCATCGTGTTTGTGTGACAGTCGAGAGAGAAAAAGGTGTTTAGAAGCGCATTTATTTGACCATGAACGTAAACAGAAAAAAAACGAGAGGAGAGAACAATGACTCTGTTCAGAACAAAGTCCCACGTTCAAAATAGAACGTGGGTACTCTCTCTGGTTATATTATCATAATGAGATGCCCACTACAATTCATGCAATCATATTCCTTTTTCGACAATAATATTATTCCATCATTCGAGAATTCAATCCGGACAAGAAGGTATCCCTATTTGGCGAGCACAAACAATTGTTTCGACTATCTCGTCAGAAAAAGATGCTCCACACTTTAGCTTGGAATTGTTTCTTAATTTCAGTCCCGATGAGAAATTCGGAACGGAATATTTAGTAAGGATATTCCCTCAAGTAATTATTTTGCGACTTATTTTTCTGGTTAGTGGACAGTGGAAGTTGATATTTCCTTTCTTCTCTATTCACAAAGCACTTCAATTGTATTTTATACCTGCCATGTCTTGTCGGTTCACTTACCCAAACAGGACTGCTGTAGAAAATTCTCACGCCTGCTTTTTCCTTTCTACCGGTGCTTATCATCCAGGGCGAACGTCGTTTTCCATTATCTTTACTGCATTCATATGCACAATTTTGTCTCTGTTATTTCCATCAACTACTGAACCAGATAATTATTCAAATGATATACATCATCTTTATCATTTTCACTGTATGTCTTATCACTTATCACCGATATATTTTCATCTAATCGCTCATTACAATCAATTAATAAATTGTTACACTTTGTGAAACGAATGAGGGTGATACCGAATTTGCTCTCCGCAAACTTAGATGAAATGGCGCGATAAAATCATCGAGCTGATTGGACATACATTTGCGCGGCATTTCGAACTCTTTCTTTTGGCGGGAGTCGATATCAACGGTTGTTGTAGATGTTAGCCACGCGCGCAATTCGAATGAAGACAATCATTCCAGTTATGAATTACAATCTCGTTGAAATAAATCGAAAATTGTGAAAAATCTTTCATCTATAGACACTAGATATATTTTGTTGACTCTTCATTGGAATGTTTTTTCTCCGAGTGAGGTTTTCAATACAATTCAAGAGCTATCGTGAATTTGAATAACGCGCGAAATCGATTCGGCGCCATGTCAGCTCCCGGTGAGAATCCGCCTTACACTTCCAATAAGTCAGCTGATTTCAATTGTTTTGTTCCAGTGTCGTTTGTAATTTCACGTGAATAAGTGTTGTGTTATAAATCAGAATTCGATATTGTAGTATCATCGACAAATTCTTTGATAAATAATTCCAAAAATATAATGGCGGAAGTGAGTGAATTTTGCGATTACCGAAGCCCATTGGCAACTCGTTATGCATCCCGAGAGATGCGTTACAATTTCAGTGATCAGAATAAATTCAGCACATGGCGCCGGCTCTGGGTATACCTAGCTGAAGCTGAAATGGTTTGTCAATTTTTTCTTCTTATTCTTCGTTTTCCGATTATATCATAACAATAAGTACGTGATCTAGCAAATGAAAAATACATCATCGGTATCGTTGTTCATTACAAAATTAAGTTCTAAACAGAATTGTTGATTCTCCGAGAATTATGATATCATGTTGATTAAAAGGTTATCCCAGGTCGTTGTTATTACGAAAAATGAGACATAATTGAATGCTATTCCAATTTCTGACGAATAATTTCGAAATTAATCTTCATTCTGCTCTCGAATGTTCGACAAACACGATTATTCCTGTATAGGAATTAATTGACCTATTTATTGATACCATTTTATTTGCATTCAAATTAACTACAAAAGATGGAAGAGAGTGGTATTGTCGATGAGAATGGTCACGTTGAAATTGTAAAGACATATATTCACTTCAGTAAACAATTCAGAACTACGAGTCGTGAGAAATTTTTGAACGAAAGTATCACGTCGTATATTGAAGATCAAAACGAAGAATATAGTCAGAACAATTCCGAAAATGCAATGTCACGTGAATCGAAGTCTCCCTGGCGAAAGAATTTTAGTGGACGACAAAAATATCGACGATCAAATGGTTCTTTGTCTCGATTAGGAGATAACTCCCGATCCAATTCAGAATGTAATTTACGCTATGGCCATGGAATACAGGGGTTCACTGTTGCTCCACCTAGAAAAAATGTCAGTGCGAAAAAAAAAGACGGCAATTTCAACTCACGAAAACTTCGCGACATCAACGGAAACTTGAAATGCTACAAATCGAGTCTGGAACTATCACGGAATTCACCAAATAAAATTCGACCTCAGTTCATTAGAAGAGAACATTTTCATGGAGAACTCATCAAAGAAAATAAGGAAAACATTCCGTATGATTACGAAAATATTTCATATATAGAAAATAATTATTCAATCACTCATCAGCAATCAAGCATGCCTGATTGTGTCAATTGCACAGATCATTTTAGAAGTCACGGTCAACTTTTGAATGTGTCCAATAATGAAAACGGTCGTTTACATGACGATTTCTTGTCATATTTTAATCAATGTTTGAGCTGGGAACCCATGCCTCCCATCCACGATGATTATTCAGTCGAACCTGAACGTTTTGGGATGATGAGCAGAGAAAATCCCAATGGAAATCATATGTCAGCATCAATGATAAGTGGTATGAATAATCCATTAATGATGACCCAATCGACAAATATACATCCCAAATTTTCATGTCCACGTGTCCAAGTATATCAAGAAAATCCGGAATCAGTCCTGATACAAAATGTCCCGATCAACTACATGCGTCAAGACCAACAAGTAGATAATTACAACATGAGATACGTTAATAAGACTCCATGGAATGCTCAATTCAATCATGGAAAACCTCAGTATCTGAATGAGCTGGGAAATCAAAATAACGGGCTGATAGTGAATGCAAAAGCTACGCATGTACCAAAATTCGACACGAAATCATTTGGATTGGGTAAAATGAGATACAACTCGGGTCTGACTATTCGTAATGTTAATGAAAATCGTCGATTTATGAAAGTACCGAGACCAATTTTGAGTCGAAACACCATGAGAGATGCAACATAATGAGAATTTAAACTTATCCATATTTTGATTTGGCATTCCACTCTCGTTTGGATTTTCATGGAATTTTCTATTGCCATTTATCATTTCTATCTCATTTTTTCTCCTATTTTCTAATGAGTCATGCTCAATTATATAATGATTTTATTCAGACTCAAGATCGTAAATCCTACTGATTAATTTTTTTATCTCGAGCATAAACTAAACACTACACAATTATGAACATTCAATTTCAGATAGACTATATACATATATACCATTCAATCTTTATATTCATATCACGTATTTGTACCAACCATCACAATCTTTCCAAACATGAAATGAAGAAGAAGGAATATCAAATAACAAAGATAATGTGAGGTAACAAAAGAAAATATTACACGTGATACATTTAATCATTAACTATTTCGATAATGTGCATTTGCCAATATGAAATTTTTATGCATGTTCAGTGAAAGCAATCGAAGAATTGATCCATCAATTATACGAAATGAAATTGGCTAAGGCATGAATAATATCTCTCATTTCGACAGATTTATTTTCAATAATTCCTTATTTTTATTCTCTAGTATCGACTCAATTCTGTTGAATCTATATCCGCCAACATAATCGCATTTAAGAATGTATGGAAATAATCAAGTTGGTATGAGTCCATTTCTCTAATATACTTTTGCGAAACTTCGTATGTTATGTATGTTTCGAAAATAATTAATGTATTCTCAAATGACTTTATAGTTTACTATATAACGAATGGCCACACATAATAGAGTTCGTAAAACTGCCATAAATTATATATTCAATCAAAAAAAAAAAATATATGAACATATATCTAAACTAATTTGAATGATTAATTATCTACAAAGTATGAGACTCAGTTTTTTGCACATGGGTTTTGTACTAAGAACCAAGTGATGTTCTCATGCTTCAAAATCGTATACATGACCTATGTCTTCCTTGCTTTATTCACAATCAACAGATGCAATTGTGGGGTCGCTTGGTTTTCTTACAAACAGGACAGACGATTAGACGTATTGAACTTGAAATAGCTTTATCGTTTCTAGAATGAAGGGATTATGATTGTTCTTTTAATATGTAGTTCATATCAATTTTCAAATAGTATATTTTAGCATCAATCATACACTGATATTCCAGTATCATTTTTATTTGTCTTTGGCTCTTTTTTGTTTTGCTTCAATTGTTGTAAAACTTCATTTTCAACTGAACCACTCTTCTCTTTCACTTCAGCAGTGGCGGTCTTTTTGTGCGAGTGTGGTGTCCATTCTTTTTCTGGTGAATTTGATTCGTAGGTATTCTTCAATGATTCATCAGGTCGGAATCGTGCCGAACCAGGGGTGTTTCGGGACTGGTATCGCCAGTTGGTTCCACTGGCTGCTTCATCTTGACCGGCATTTTTCATTTTTTCCTTTTTTTCGACAATTTCAACCTTGTTGGAGGTATTTTCATGCAGCTTGTGCGACGCAATATTGTCAATCGTTGGTGATACCTTGATGTTAGTTTTGTTCTCTTTCGTGATATGTGGAGATGGAATTTCATCTAATACTTTTCGATTAGTGTTAATTGGATCATCCTCTAACTTGCGGGGAATTTTATTCACTTCGTTCTTAATTTTCGTCGGTTTCGTTGGCCCCTCTCGATACAACGTCTTTGTTCGAGTTTTTGATGAATTCGAATCATGAATCGGTTCGAATGCAATTGGTAATAATTCTGCAGTATTTTTCGTATCTTTATTAACACCTGTTTTCATTTTCGGCCCTTCATTGACATTCCTCCTTTCCTTCACCAGAATTACATTCCGATCACCAGGAGGTTCATGTGGTTTCACAGTTATTTCTTTCTTTGGTGTAGATTCGTGTTTTGGCATTACTTTATGAGATGAGTTCATGTTGATGCTACGCACTTCCATTTCTGTGGCCATGAACTTGTCTTCATCAATTTGTTCACGATTTCTATTCTTCACATCTGGAAAGACTTCATTCTCTTTCTCTGCATTGATATGTTTCTTCGTACTTTGTCCTTTTGTCTGTGTTCGTTTGTTTTTATGCACATGCAGTGATGATGATGAGGAACTCGTAGTTAAACATCCTGATATTGACGCCAATCTTCCAATGAATGGTTTGGTCCGTGACGATGTTGATCCTGAAGATTACAAACAGAAAAAAGTTCAATTTCATAATCCTTTCTATTTATTCATAAAATGTCACATCGAAAGTTCTATGCACAGAATTTCACCATGCTTTTTCCCCACGACAATGATTGGAGAGAGCGGGGCAAGCAGGGATTGAAGCTCTGGATGTTATTCCTAATTCTGATTCTATTTCGTATTCATCTTCATTGAACCAAACGAATGAGTCCCAGCGAGTGTACAAGAAATTTTCAGCGGGGCAAGACCCTCGTTTATTGTCCTCATGACTTGAAGATACCTGAATTGTCTTGCCCCGTTCTCTCCATGTCTTTTCGTGTCTAAAATACTAGAGTGCACCTAAAAGCTCAATAAGTACATACAAATCATTGACATGGGCGACAAAATGAGTTGAGGTAGAAACGCATGGAACTCATCGATAATTGTATGAAAACAGTTGGTGTAGACGTTATGCTATTCATTTTCATAGAGACCAACCCACGAATGAAGTATTTGGACAAAGATTGGAGTTCACACAAATGATATATGTGAATATGTATTCATAAATTAAATCTTACGAGCTTCGTAGACTCGATGTGAATCCTTTACATGTTTGTTATCGCCCGGGCCTACATTTAAATCTGTAAAACGAATTATCTAAATACATGTTCGAATATTTTTTTTTGTTCGACGCGAGCTCGAATCAGTTGAATGAACATTCGTGGTTATTGTACTCATGTCAAAATTCGGATTTGTTCCTGCTGTATCAACGCGACGTGGTTGAGGTGACGTATGCAGTGTTTGATGAGGCTGATGTTGATGTTGATGCTGGCGTTGTGGAGTTGATTTTTTCGTGCTGGTTAATGCCGAACAATTACAGCTGGAATATCAAGTAAACATAGAATGAATGAATTGTTGTCCATAGCGATTAAAGAAAAATATTTTGTCTTACGATCCACAACAGTGCCTTCCACTTGGTGCAACAGTTGGAGTTAATGGTGGAACAAAATTACTTTGATGTTTGCACAAACATAAGAGATTTTTCCGGGTTGGTGATGACGATGGGGTTGAATATGCAGGTACTGTTTGTACTGGTATTGACTTTTGTGGTGATGAAGGAACTGTTGGATGTCTTGCTGGTGACACATCACATATTGGGGCAACGTACTGCCTTGGGGTGTACGGTTCAACATCAATATGACGATGACAAAGATCGCATTTGCTGGCAGTTTGCACTGGCATCTCTTTCACTTCGATTCTCGTGGTCTACAAAACCACATGACTAATCGCATCATGTGAATCCCAATCACATCTTGTATTCAAACAGTCTAACCATTCACCTGTACTTCGCGTTGAATTGGACTGTAATCTGTTTGCATTCCTCTAGCAGCCATTACGGAAAATCCACTACGTACAGGACACTCTAGATATGAATTATACGATGCTGCTTCACTCTTTTTCGTACGGTATGTACGAAAAGGATTATCGTCATAGGGATCTAGGATTATGTTTGAACCAGTTATACTCGTTTGTACATCACATTTGCACGCCTGGATTTGAAACAGAAAAATATACAGAATGATCCAATGACTTCAGGTTAGATTGATTGTTCAAGAGATGAATATCAAAATACCTCCAATGGGGGTGGTAATGTTTGGGTAAAAGTATTTGCATCGAACGTCGTGTGCATGGGTACCGTTCGACCATACTTCTTTCTATTAGAATATTTATGTCTCCAGTATCTGAAACAGAATGAAAGATTGAGAACATTACACTCATCAAATTTTCTGAATGCATTTTCATCGAGGTAACAACTCAATATACCCTATTGCGAGTAAAACATCTACTGCATGAAGTAAACCGATGATGAAACAAAATACAAATGAGATTAATCGTGCCCATGATCTTGTTGGTCCTGAATAAGCAATAACAGCGCCAATAAATATGAAACAAACCACTCCAATGAAACTACCAAAAATCATCTGTGAACATGGATTAAATATTTTATTGTTGCTTGATTCAGTCATCAATAATTTATATATCCTTACCGGATATTCGACAGTTTCAGTACTACCGAAATGCCCAATAACATGAACGATCGAGAAAAATAGAAATGCAGTTGTTACACCAACCATTAGAATAGCACTAGCATCACGTAACTCAGGTGTATGAAGACAACATAGGTATATCATTAATGCTAATAATGTTAATGTCAATACCTATGATTATGGAAAGGATAGAAATTCATGAAAAATTGAAGCACTCAAGATGAGTTAGCATAAGTTGCTGATTGAATACATACAAAGAGTAATAATCTGAGTGGTACCATGGCTATCATGTAACTAGGACCATCATCAGGTATTTCTATCAAAGTTTTCAGTCTTCGATGTATAAATTGCTTACGTGTCGAAGGTGGTTCGTCACAATAGCATGGTAGTCCTGCAAATATGTCAAACAGTATCGATTGTCTACAATTCTTTAGTGATGATGGAATGATTTACATATTAAGAAAGATGGAAGAAACTTCATAATGACCTGGTGATGCCATGACTTATTTGATTATTCACTTAAACGTGTTGAATAGAAATCTATGAATTATAAAATGTATGTTTACGACATTATTTAAGAAATGTCGTGATGTCGCCGTGCTGCTTTTAGACAGTTCGAGCAAATGTCATTTGTTTACGCTGTCACGAAGCCATGCATTTATGTATAGTTTATGATAATTAGGTCAATGGGCTTGTTCAGATTTACTAAGTCCTAAGCTGTGCTGACTAAATACATACTATACATAGATATATCTTCCAATATGTTGTGGTTGGACACATCCATTTTATGCAATAGGATATGCTAATATCTTGATAAACCTTAGTTAATCTGAACGAGCCCAATATAGTTTCATAGACAGACAAGATTTATTGTTCATATTTATACATTATGGTGAAAATTTAATATCCATAGAAAAATATCAGAAGTATATCCAAAAGAAATAAGAACGCACAGGTTGCTGAAAGCGCTATTGATACTATCAGTCGCCAGATATTTTTTATTTCGGTTTTCCGTGCTACGAAAAATATTCCACCTGATGCCAATAGAAAGAGCAGTGATCCAACTATACCGAACAGGAACATCTAAATCATCGTTTTTATCATGTCATTCGTTCAGAAAAATTTTTCTCCATCATTTTTGTAGATTCACATTAATTCTTTTTTTATATTAATGACTTATCTATTCATTTCTTTACCGGTGTATTGGGTATTGGTTCACCAGCATATTGGCTAATGATATCGATAAGAACAACAAAGAAAAAACTGCCAAATATAGCGGTTAGCAGAATACCTTCGACTGTACCGTACGGTGAATCTTTTGCAATTATGTAGATGTTTAATGCGAAAAGAGTGCTCACCATTATCTGTGTATTATAATTAAATAATTGTTCGGTTCTTTTTAATTCAAGTTGAGATAAAAACACTTTCATTGCAATTTGACGTGCTCTTACCAATTGGAGGAATCTTATTGGTTTGGTGAATGATAAGTTGATTGTATTATCAGGAAATATATTGACAGGTATTTCATTTCTATTTGGAATCGAATATTGCATGATTAATTTCGTTTTCTCTTCACTGTCTTCCTTAGTTTACCCAATATTCTATAGCTTGTCAATATTTAATAATTATTCCTAACAAACATTTCTTATCTTTTCACTACCATGAATTATTAACTCAGCTTTTTGTACGCTATGAACTTGGCTGCCATTTAGAACAAAATTATTTTGTGAATCTGTGTCTACTGAAATTTTGCGCTGCATTAAAATATTCATTATGTCCTTCTGTCTTACAGAATAAATTTTCTTCAAGTGATAGGAACTCGCGAGAAATATTGCGAGTATCGCTGTCTACACATAAAAATATATTTGACTTATGCGTATATTAGAAATGTTTTATGTTATCATAAACTTGTACTAAAATTTACAATTGTATAAATTGTAATTATGCATACGTATTCGTAATGGATATTCATATCTTTCATCGATACAGAATATTCTAATCTTATATAATATTTGACCTATGGACGGAATAATTATGGGCACGTGGTTACGCATTATTCATTATTCATCTTTGCATGTGTATTCATATGTATAAATTGCTCTCAATGTGCACACAAAACGTTAATAATTAGTGTGACAATATTCTCCTAAATCTATTCGATATCAATACATTGATGAACAAAAAAAAACCACGAAAAAATAGAATAAAATATTAAATTGACCGTGCTCCAAATAAACAATAATTTCAGAAACAAAAATGTTATAACAATAATTATAAACTCAATAATTCATACGTATTATAAGTATAATTAATTTCTATTGGACGGATGAGAATTAACATGTTGGATAGTTTGAACTTTGGGTTTACAGCGTTGTACATTTAGAATATTTTTTCGTAGCCGTCAATTGACAGTTGAAATAGAATAAAATAAAGAATTCAATATATATATGATTCATATGCAGACATTTTGTACATTCAATTGAATGTTAATCGCGATCAGTACCGATGAAATTCTCTCAATGAGACATCGTACTGTCGCGCACTATCCTGCTACGTATTTTTCATTGTAACAAATACATCAATACCAAAAACAACGGCATTGACATACGTAAACACTGATGCTGATATCAACATATCATTGTACTGCTTGCTTGGGAAAGAGTGAAAATTATGATAGTCCAAGTAGGTGTTCAATGCTGTCCTCCAGTTATGCACCATGATGCTGGCCGCAACAATATGTAGAATACATCCAACAGTCGAAAACATGATGGACTGCAATCAAATAAATAATACAACAATGAACTTTCAAAATACACTTTTTATCTTCACATAATTTACTTTCGTAGGATCATAAAAGACTACTAATATTCGTTAAAATATAAAATGAAACCAATAGTGGAAATGAGGCGAAGCCACACAGGTGTGTGCGCTATTGAACTAGCACAGACCATCATCTGATATAACAAATTGCCTCATAAACGTCAGCCTCATTTTACACCAGGATGGAAAAATTTTACATCGATTTTTTTTCATTCTACCATATTATTCATCATCCTTCTTCAAAATTCTTCGAATTTCACATAATAAATTGAATTGGTGATGGCCAAATTATTCATTTTCCTTTCATTCCAGATATCTCCACTTTTTTTATCTCATTGCATAAATGTTATGCGTTCCAGTTCATGTTCAACTGGCCGTACAATTATCAGCATACATTTGTATATAGCCATAACTCGCTTGCCAATTAGCTATACTTGTACTTATACCATTCATAAGCGTAGATGTGAGTCAGCTGTGCAAATTAGTAATGATGAGACGTAAAATGCGAAACGGTACAGTTGAAGGTATTTGTTAATTCTTCTACTGTGCATCATGACCGATTGTTCACATTACACCTTTATGCATATCAACTGGTGTCTATGATTATAATTTAATATTCAACTCAATGCACTTGAATGTGCATTCGGATGTATTCGTCAACACCTCGGGGAATTCATTGTTGTACTTGCGCATAGAGGGAGAGAATAATCTCACGTGCACATTAGAATGAAAATGAAGAAATTATTTAATTCATGATTGCATTCATGAAAAGTTTTAGGGTGGAAAAATTTCACGCGAAATTCTCGGTTATTACACAATACCTGGAGATACACACAAAGTTATACAATACTATCAATGCTATTGGCAAGATACTTTGTGCAAATTCATTCACGTGCAAATTAAAAGAAGAAAATTACGTGAGATGAATAACAAACATATTCAAGTTTCCAGTTTGTATTGGTTTATATTTACCGTTCTTTTTGGTATTTTATCTCCAAGTGCGTATGCAATTATGAAGATCAAGTTGATCAATAAATATCCAGCAACTGCGATGTATAAAATTGCAGTATCTGCCATGGGTCTTCGTTGACATGGAAATACTCTCTGATATCCATTCAGAGGATCCACCATTAATCCAATAATGAAAACAGCAAGAATCTAAACATGAAAGAAATAATAATTAATTTATATTCCATTGAGTTGATTGCTTCAAGATAACATTGAAGAGGAAAGAAAAATTATGAAATAAAATATGTACAGTGAAAGCGCATAGGTGAATCCAAGGTCATGTTATGCAGCAAGTGTAGCCTCATCAGAGATAAAAATAAATACATTAACTAGATATACTAACGATTTCACAGAGTTTCACGATTATTCGTGAAATATGTGTAGAGCGGTCTTTAGCTACGGGTGGTGGTGATAAAGTTTCGTCCGCCATCCTGACCCTCTTTGGTCTTCCTCTTCCGTCTCCCAGTTTGATAGATTTACTGATCACAAACAATAACGAATTCTTCGATTCCCTCAATCGAGATTCGACAAGGAAACTTCAAGCAACACTCAACGATCCAAATCTAAAGAAAAATGATAACAACATCAATTAAAGCTTTCAAATTGCTTTCACTTATTTCACTGATAGAATAACATGATGTTTAGATTCAATAACAAAACTTACTCAGATATTATGGTCGTAGTGGATATAAATCACTTCTTTCAACAGTTTCATAAAATACTCGCAGTTACTTCCACCTCTATATTATTTTCCAATGTGTATAGCCTTAGCTGCATTCGTTGCACTAACACACTATGGATTGTAAGAACAAGAATTCGATAAAACTCACACGCACTGTGAAACAAAGACTTCAATTTCAAATTCACAACAAAAATATCAGATATATCGTGTAGAAGGATGGTTCAAAGAGCGCATGTAACCGTGTCGCGTTCAGAAGTTAAACTGGAACGTGAAGCGTGACACAAGGCGTCTCGACGACGGCGGGGGCACGACGACTTCTGAAAGGCGAGTCCAGTCGTGTGCTTGTACAGAGAGTACTATACACCGTGCGTACTCTGTCGAGGTTTTCGTTGTGAGAACAGTGGGGCCGAAGGGGAAGAGTGTAAGAGAGAAAAAACGATTGAGCATGCGAGTGGAACGGAAGTGAAAGAGCAAGAGGGGAATATTGTTGTGTATTAAAACACACGCTCATCCACACAAACACACTGGCATGCATTGTATATGCACATTATGACCGTGGCTTCACCAGCGGCAACCTCACGTAAACACGTATGAATGTGTTAGTGATAAACAAGCTGACTGATCGCTGATGCAAGATCGAAAGAGAAGGAAAATGAGGTATTAGAGAAGGAATTATGCTGTAGTCTGGGTGCGGTCTTCCATTCAATGGCAAAATGCACCGTGAATAATTTACTGTTTATAGTTTGAATGAAGACAAATAAAAAGAATATTACAATATTTTTTAGGGAATGGCTTGACAATAGTTTCTTTTTTTTTCAACCTAAATAATATGAAATCATTGTCTAATGTATGAGTGTATGAATTGTGGACATTCCAATGGAAAAAGCGAGTGACTCATGTATTTGTAACGACTCGAGTATGATCAAATTGTTTCTCTCTTTTTTTCCATTTTCTCTATTTATTTCAATCTTTTTTCTCTTTTTCATTTATGGTAGCGTAGTCTTTGTGGCCTATCGATCGCAATGCATGTAAAGAAAAAGGTAGAGAGAATAATATCATGAAAGTTAGTGACCATGCGTATATAGTAACGACACTTGTGTTGTGACTGTACTTGTTCAACTTGGTTTATGTATATGCTTGGGAAAATAGGGTCGCAATGTAGTTACACCTTTTTTTCCTCTATGTCATTCTACAGTTTATTCATAGTCGATATACGAGTATGTGTTTAACTGGATAGATGTAGAAATAGAGGAAGTTTATTTTGTAATTTTTATTGTTGCGCGCACGTGTTTGTTAAATGTTTGATTCAAATGAATCGATTTTTTTTTTGTATAGACAATGTTGGGTTTGTTGATGAATTTTGAGGGGTTCAATGAGCCACCCTTGGTGTTGAAAAGCACCTGCTGTACAACACTCGAGGGGCTTTCAAGAGAATAAACTAAAATTAATTTGTTTGCAATGTGATATTTTGATTGATGTGTTTGATTGTATTGGGATTATTATTTTCAAATAAAATTTACATTTGTTTTTTATTTAGTAATTTGTGTATTTGGAAATATACAATGCATAAAGAGATGAATTATGGTTAGAGTTAGTGAGCAATCCCACAGTCAACTATCCAAGATCAACGTGGGTGTGATACTGAAGGAGGGAGAGAGCGTAAGTCGGTGTATGATGTAAAAATTATAGGGTCACACGGATCAATTGGTTTATGTCTCGTTTGCTCGATCATATTTCTTATGATTTTTTTTTGTCGCTTCTCTTCTTACGTTGACAGTTACATTTTTAAGTTCATTTTCAGAGCGTGATAATTAGAATAAATATCCATTAGAAGTGAGAATATTAATCTTCAAATTAATCCAATGTCACAGTGAAATTAAATTGAATTAACGAATAAATTTTTCATTGTATATAATCATGTGGGTATTATCATTTTTGAAATTATATCCGACGTGGTACATGTCGGTATTCTATTGTACGTTTTATAAACAATAATTGAATGATCATCGTAGCAATATTAAGACCCAATGTCAATATCAACAAAAAATATTCCAAACTGGAATTAAAAATGGTAAATGAGATAATTGTGAATGAAACTTTTTTTCAAAGACGTTTTTGATATTTGATATCGTATCAGATATATCACTTTACCCGTAGTAGTTAGGTGCAGATGAGTCATGTCTCTTAATGAGCCACAAGATCCAATCATGCGTCAGGTCAATAGCACAATATAAATTAGTACACGTACCAAGTGTATTTAAGCAAATATCCTGTCATTTAATAAACATGAGGATCAATTGATAATTAGTTTACTAAATAGAAAATGGTTATCGATTTTTCTATCTTCCCTGACTAATTTTTTATTTGCTTTTTTCATTATTTTATGAATTAACTTACCACTATGACATCGTGACGATTCGAAAAATTTTCTATTATACCAACTGCGTTCACTATTACAAATCCAGTAACAAATGCTGGCATTAAAATAGCTGTTGGTGTAAAATTGACGATAGCTAGTGGTAATAGTATGTAAATTATTGTACCCACAATGCAAACTATCTATGAAAATGGGGAGGAAAAAAAAGGATTACTTAATGGCGGTATGAAAAATTTTCGACGATAATTTATAAATACACCGAAGTTGATGAACTCACAAATCCACAGATTTTACATTGTAAAAGCAATCTAACTGTGGTTTTTGGTACTTGATAATTACACTGTGGTAGTGATATTGGCGTACAATTCCCCATGTTTCCACTGCTTCGCAATTTTATTTCAACGTCTTGAAGTTTACCGATAAATAAAATAAAAAAAAATTCCATACATTGATGAAACTTCACATGTAACAGAATATAAAAATCATGAATTTATTAGACCTATCTGACATTTAATATCAGTTTCAAATTGATAAGTATTGACATAGTTATATTTTTATATAATTTCTGCTGACGATTGATCAACTGAATTCTTGCGTGCCGGAAGCATTCTCGGTATGCGCTGTCCGATGTATTTTCCGGGTGACATATAACGTCAATGCCACTTGCACCATCATTATCAGTGAAATAACTAGGAAGAATAATCAAATATCATGAATTAAAATCTATAGAAATAGCTTTGTATAATTATTTGTTCTCTACTTTGAATTATTTTCATCCATCTGCTTATTCAATACAACAATAAAACTCACGAGCGAGTAATGATGATAGATAAAGTTGATTTGGACCATTGTAAACATCATTTGGATCAATAAATAACTCTTGGATGATACCAGTGATAACTGCAGTGATGTGTAATGGTATTCCTAATACCATGAAATAAAAATCATAACTGCGACAATTTGTTTTCAATGTATAACACAATAACATCACAAGTCCAATTGCCATGTAAGTCACTGAATCAATAGAATAAATTATCCATTGCCATGTTGGTAGTTCATAAATTTCATAATGAATCATCAGAGAAAGACAACCACTGCTCAGTACCTGAATAAATGTTAGAAGACAATCAGCTGTTTTTCTAACCTTGGTGTATATTTTTTACATAATTAAATGGTTTAATTATTTTGTTTTTCATCTGCGAAAATGAATTTACTCACCACGTGAATTATCTTCAGCAGAATTCGATAATTGTTCTGCAACTTTTTCAAACATTCGTGCATATTTCATAAAAGTTTTTTATTATAATGAGTAGTTTGTTTGTTTGTTTATATATTCGTATCGATTGTGCATCGCTTATTTTTGCATCAAATAAACAGAAGAATAAAAATTTTTCGCAATTTAAATTTATTCCATTTTCGATACCCAAAGTACAATTGGTATTCGTGTTTGATAATTGATCCTCGATTTTACTCATTAAATAAGTATTTTATTCATATTTATTATCCTTTAATTATGGCAGATTTATTTCATAAGTTCTAATTATAATGAGAGAATGTGATTTTTAGCTTAGTAGTACGTGCGAAATGATTTGATTATTAAATGAATACATATGGATTGTAGATATAAAAATGTTTGAACGTGCCGAGAGTGTTCGAAATTAACATGATTTTATTTTACGAAGTAGCGAATGATATTCAATTGGCTCAATTGATATAAATCGATTCACTTTAATTGTATCCCTCTTGCGTGAATGCGTAGAAGCTCAACAGTGTGTCCAAAAGATACGCTGCACCTTCTAATACACATAGTGAACCCATAGCTAATCCAATCTTCAATGAAAAACGAAAAATAATATCACATTATTGATATTCTCGTTGTTTTAATTATCAAAAATTTTGAATTATCAATCACTCACCTGTCTCTCAGTGTCCACATGAACTTGTTTATGTTCTGAAAGGTATCCATGCCAATAGTGAAGGGCAGTTCCACCAACAGCAATGAACATAAACATTCCCACAAAATTCATAATAATTTCCTGTGAAACATTAATGAATCATTGAAATAACAAAGAATGGAAAAATATTTTGTTATCTATCATATTTGTAAATGTTTCTATGCAAAACGATTCGTTCACACTTACAACAAGAGTTTTTTTATGTTCCGTTGTTCCAAAACAATAAGACAACAGTACCACACTTGTATAAATAAAAAATCCAACAAAGACACCGGAAGCGACAATCTCCGCGTCTGGATTCTTGTCCTCATTCAAGTTCCACGTGCCACCCACACCTAAGAATTCACCGCCATAACCCGTTCGATAAAGGATGAGAATAATTAAATTCATAACCTGCAATAATTATGATGAATGATAATTGAGACACATTGTTTCAATTGCAAATAAGAGTCTTGATGAAAATTAGGGTGAAATGTAAAAACATGAATTTAAATTATTCACTCGATTCATCATCGTGTGTGTCACACAGAATCATAATCTTTCTACAAACACAAATATCTATGTTATCTTTGTGTCACTGATACGCGGTAACAAGAGTATGAATCAGAAATTCTTCACGTTAGTAATGTTTTATACGTTACACTAATGGGCCATTATCCAATAACTTTTCGTTATTAATCACAATTCATATTATCCAGAAAAGTTAATGACTTTTAATGTCTGATTTCTTCATTTCGAAATCATATCAATCATCAAAAACTATTCAAACACTTTCTAATTGAACCAATTTGATGAACACTTGTGTTTCGTTTATCACATGAGATTCTCACCAATTTAAGTATCTTTATTGCAATACTGGCAATAGTTGTGATGGATGACATGGTGTTATTATTTTTCTGGTGTTTCTGACTATGACAATGTCTTCAATGCTCCAGGATCTGATACGAAATGATACAAATTCTACAATGGAGATTACTCGCCGAACTATGAAACACCAAGCCCTTTTTATCTAATCTGATAACGTTGTTAAAACTAGAAAGATAAAATCCCAACGTGGAAAAGAAGATAATATAAAACGCATCTACCATGAATTGATGACTCAAATCCAGTTCATTCAATCAATTCCAAAATGAAATGGAGATTGTTATCTGTATCTGTATTTTATTTTGTCTGTTTCAGCAACTGGGCTTACCTATAACCCGGGAACAAATTGCAGAAATGGAGGCGAATATAAATAAAATTGATTTTGTTGCAGCTGCAAAAGAGGAGAAAGCAACTCGACATGATGTTATGGCACACGTGCATGTTTTTGGTGCACAGTGTCCCAATGCTGCGCCCATAATTCATCTTGGTGCCACCAGCTGCTATGTCGGCGACAATACAGTAATAATCCAAGCAATAAAACAATGAAATTGTCTATAATGAATATTTTATTGAATCTCTGTTAAAATAAACAGGATCTGTTGGTACTACGTGATGGATTCGACATTCTTTTACCGAAGCTTGCTGGGGTGTTATCTCGACTGGCAAAATTCGCTGAAGAATATAAAGCTCTTCCAACTCTTGGGTTCACTCATCTTCAACCCGCTCAATTGACAACTGTTGGTAAACGTGCGACACTTTGGCTTCATGATTTACTCATGGACGAACGAGCAATTCGTCGTGCTCGTGATGATCTTCGATTTCGTGGAGTTAAAGGCACCACAGGAACTCAAGCGTCTTTCCTCCAGTTGTTCAATGGTAAAATTTTCATATTCATTCGAAGAAAATTCTTTATTGACCCATACAAAGCTAACTGTTTATGATTTTCAGGTGACAGTGGAAAAGTCAAACAACTGGACGCTTTGGTGACGAAAATGGCAGGTTTCGAAAAATATTATGCAGTAACTGGGCAAACGTATAGCAGAAAAGTAGATGTCGAATGTTTAAATGTTTTATCATCATTAGGAGCGACTGTCCATAAAGTAGGTCTCATAAATGATTCTCACCTGGTTACTTGAAAGTAGATGGAATCGATTGGATTACAATAATTATCGTTAATTCTTACAGATCTGCAGTGATATAAGAATTCTTGCAAATATGAAAGAAATTGAGGAGCCTTTCGAGACCACTCAAATTGGTTCGAGTGCGATGCCATATAAAAGAAATCCCATGCGTTCCGAACGTTGCTGCAGTATCGCTCGTCACTTGATGACATTAGTTGGCAATACTCTGCAAACTGCTGCAACTCAATGGATGGAAAGAACTCTTGATGACTCGGCGAATCGTCGTATTACACTCGCTGAAGCTTTTCTTAGTGCTGACGTGGTTTTAATGACATTACAAAACATTACTGAGGGATTAGTAGTGTACCCAAAAGTAATTGAACGTCATGTTGCACAAGAGTTGCCATTTATGTCTACGGAAAATGTTATTATGGCAATGTGTAAAGCCGGTGGTGATCGGCAAATTTGTCATGAGAAAATCCGTGTGTTGTCACATGAAGCTGGTGCACAAGTAAAGCAACATGGTCTGGACAATGATCTCGTGGAAAGAATAAAGAAAGACAATTACTTCGAACCGATCTTGAATGAACTCGATACTCTGTTGGATCCATCAACATTCATTGGCCGATCACCTGATCAAGTCACAGAATTTCTGCAAGAGGAGGTTTATCCTGTCCTTGATAGTTACAAGGGACTCAAACAGAGTCCAGTTGAGCTCAATATTTGATGAACGAAAGTTAGGAAGATGGGATTGGGTTAAATGTTTTTTACGCTCAACAACGAAAAACTGCAATCAATTTCTTCTCAACAATATTGTTTCTGTGTATATAGAAATATATATATTTTTTATTGTGATAACGAGTGTATCTTTTCTTAAAACACAATACAACAACCAATAACGCCAGACTATAAATTGAATATTTTGTAGGCACCAATGGAAGATTTCATTTTTCTCAGTATTTTTCCAACTGTGATAGAACCTCAGAGAGAAAAGTAGAGAGTTGAAGTAGAGAGCTTTAAGGGTGCTGGAAAACAGAAATTAAGAATAGTCAGAAAGTTCAAGTTGAAGAGTACAAAGAGACACAAGAAGTAGTAAGTATTGTGTTTATGGTGCTATAGATATTTCTTTATTGTTATATTCTTTTTCATAACAGAAAATAAACATAAAGTGAAAATGTGTAAATTCAATTTCCCATATGAGATCTATGGACAAATTGAAATTCAGGAAAGAAGAAACAATAGTCAGATAAAGAGATTCTAGAACATAACGAAGAGTAGCAGTTGTGGATTAGAGTTTATATAGATAGATCGCAGTTTATTGAAAACAAAATGAGAAAAAAACAGAACTCACATTTAGAAAGAGTAATAGTGTTTACAATAAGACGTAATTTCCATTCAGTAAAGATTTAATATGATAGACTAGAGGAAACGGTGGTACATTGCTATTGCGAGAGGAAAAGAGAAGAGGCAGAAGTTAGGATTAGAGAAGTCTTGGAAGAAGAAAATGAGTAAAAGTCAGTGGATTGACTACTACTACAAGTAAAGTGAGACAGTGAGAACGAGAATTTTGAGAAATAGTGATAGTGACAGAAAAATAAGAGAAGGAAGATCCGAAGATTTAGTAGTGGAGTATGATAGAAGATAGAACAAAAACAGAAGAATTTGAAGGGAAAAAAGTATTCATAATCACAGCATTGAGCTTTGTAAATGAAGAGGAAGTTCTCGGAAAAAAAAAGGATAGATTAGAATCACGAGGAGAAAGATGAGTGGTATAGAAGAAAACATAGGGCAAGAAAATTAGAGAGCGAATGATATAACACAGTGTTGAACAAAAAGGATAGGAAGAAGGCAGTTTTTAGAAATAATTTCCACAGGATAGAGACAGCAGTGAAATAGAGATAGAAAAGAGTTCATAGAAAAGTAATTGGAAGATGATGGAGCAGGAAGACTCATCTAATCATCGGCGCAAAAAATATAAACGAAGTTAGAAAATACATGAGAGGATTGATTCGACATGAAATTGGAAGATAGTCAAAGGAGTAGTAAGGCAGATATCAAGAGAATAAAAGAAGGAATAGAAGAAGAAAAGAATGGAGAAGTAGAGGAGCCAGTTTATCAACATTTCTTCAAAAGTATGTGACGGCAAGACATGGCGTGCAATTTCGAGATCATAATACTGGTGGGTAGTCAAAAAAATAGAAGAGTTGGAAGGATTTTAGCAGTAGAGAAATATAAAAGGCGATAGAAAGATCTGAAGTGTGGAGAATTTCTGTTCAAGATAAAGCAAAAGATTAAGAGGACACAGTTCAGGAGAGAAGTGAGTGAAAGTTAGAAGAAAGAAGTGAGTGAAAATTATTGAGGAAAAATAAAGACAAGATTGTAGATAGATAAGAACTTTGAGAAAAGAACAAGAATAGATAGAAAAATAGAGTCTAGAAAAGATAGAGAAATTTGAGAAAAGAACAAGAATAGATAGAAAAATAGAGTCTAGAAAAGATAGAGAAAATTGAGCGAGAAAAGTAGACAGATAGAATGGAAATGAGAAAACAGTGGAGAGAAATTCTGTAGTAGGAGTATTGATGAGAGTAAAGGAGAATGCATGAGACATGCCAAGGAAGACAAGAGCAATAGAAAGTGGAAGGAATAGATAAAGTGAACCGAAACGATTCGCACGTGTTGTCATTTCAGACAAAATAAATGGAAAAGTGAAAGAAGGAAAAAAAATATTAACAAAAATAAACTTTTAAAGTATAACCGAACACAAATTATTGAAATATGAAATGACACGGGTGAAGAGATAAAGATTTAAAGAGCATTTGAAAGTGACGGTGATTGTGGAACTATCACAGCATGTCTAAATCGACAAAAATGTATGAGAACAATCATCGTCCAAACGTAAATAAAATCCAATTCATACACAATCAAATAATCAATTCACGCAATGAAAAAAAAGGTACATCGGGAGTAGCGTTAGGCGATTAATTTTTTTCCTTCTGTGTTTTCTTTCAAGTCTTGCGTTAAATTTCATCTCTGGATTCATATTGGTTTTTAATCTCTCCCTATCGTCTTTCTCCATAATTTTTTTACTTTTCTTGGTGGGAATGTTCCGAATAATGCGAAAGCACACGTGGCCTCATTTTGTGTGTCATCCAAGTGACTATACATAAACCAAAGTCAAATTGTTTCATGAGTTTGTTTTCTGCTTTTTTCGTTTTTATGTTGATACGTTCACCTATACGATGTCCGTTTTTACTTTTTCGCAATTCGATAACCCGAGAAGGTAGTTCCTTCATTTGGTTTTCCAGCGTCAACAAAAACAGCATACTGATCACCAACATCACAATCTAGGATGACTTGATTTGATCCACCATGATGACTACCAGTTGATACAATGGGTTTCCAAATGTCAGCCTTGTTTGCTTTTCGTTTCAATGTGAGTTTCAAATCACTGCCATATCCGGCAAAACTTAAATGATAAATTCCTGGACAATGTGTGGTAAATATTCCGGTTTCTGCAATATAACCGACGCCTTTATTTATCAAGGTTTCACGGAAGATGAGTTGATTATCCTTTAAATAAATCAATGAAACAAAATTGATAAATTATTCTATAAAAAAGTAATTTCAATTACTGACAATTTCTTAATTGAATTGAACAAATTTAACTCACTTTGTTTGTACTCGATGTTGCAGAGAACGCCACTAATCCTGCGCAATCTTCAGCAGTCGCCAATTTCTTTGACCCAACAGTTGTTATGCCAGATCTTGGTGGATCAGGTCGAGCTGCATCAGCAGATAGACACGCTGTTAATCCCAGCAGTATCGCCCACACCAACCTATTGGGAACAGATAAATAAATGTGCAATTGAGAAACGAATGAAGATAATAAAGTAATATTATATGTTTATATGTAAATATATTTATTATATGATCCCGAGCTTATTAAAATTCAGTTCGAATGGATAAGTCTCGTTTGCTGTAAAGTTCAACCGGTACTTTCACTGCTTGAGGGGACGGAGCATGAAGTAACTCGACAACTTGTCACGTCTATGTCGTAAAAAATCTGGCTCCACGTCAGAGTAAAAGCGCGAAGAGGAAAAAAAATTAACTAACATAAACAGATATACTTGAACATGATAACGTACATAATTTACAATAATGGACACGAAGAATGACAAAGAAATAAAAATGATCAACGGGAAATGTTGTAAACTATGTTGCAACTTATATTTTATGGTTTCAATTATCAATTTTTTTTTGTTTCAGTGTAATCATCGTAACAATTGTTGAAATAATTGGATGGACAATTCATCGTATTTCATTTCAGAGAAAGCAAGTTTTATTCCAATAAAGAATTGAGCAATCCATGGAGGTGAAATACGATAAAAGAAAATGAATCCACGATGTTTATACATGTGCGTGTGAGTTCTATAATCTTTGAATAAAATTTCTATAAATCATGCGGGCCAGTCACGTTTTATTATCGCGCATGTGTTATGTGTACAGACTCATAATCATCACAAATGAACCGATTCATCCTCTTGCGCCAACCTTTCACTTCGCTGATCATCATTGATAACTATCACGCCTGCAATTTCTAAGCACTCAAACATCGACAGATGATGTATGGATAGATAATCGAATTCGTAAGGAATTAATTCCAAGGAAATTTTCCATAAATGCTACTTCTAACTGATGGAACCAGAACTTATTACATTTTCTCGATATGAATGACAATATAGATAAATGAACATAAATTTATAAAAAGAATTGATTGAAATTCATTCTCTAGAGAAAATCTACTTTACACTTTTTTCATCTGTATATTAATGAAACAAAAACTAAACAACGATTTCTCTACGAGTAAACAAAACGTAATAAAAATAAAAAGTGGAACTTGGTTTTCTTGGGTGTACAAATCAAATCAAGAATATAACGAAGAACTAATAAGGACACAGGACCCAGTCTTGTGTGTTCATGCACGATCGATTTACCCCACTTTCTAATCGGAACCTGAAGAAGGGAAAGTGATTCATAACAGTAAAAACTTTATCTGACCTTGTTACTTTGATCATATACAAATTTTTGATTCACCCATCTGTAAGTAACTTATGAAAACATTGTGATTCACGAATTGATCATAAATCAAACATTTACTTATGAAACTCTATTGTCTACCTTGTCATAATATTTATCTGTCATGTAGATGTAAATGATGAGAAACATGATGGGGAAAACTTTTTAGTACAATGGACCATGAATCAAAGTTGGGTGAGTTGGAACCTAAGACCCTTTCACTTTCGTGGCCGATTTCAAGGCAAAATCGTGACACGCAAATGGGATTACTTTACACACGTACTCACATCATGTCCAGTCAAGCAAGATAAATATCCAGAAAGTACACAAGATGTTGCAATTCAAATACTTCGTATAAACAAGAACATTAATTTTTCATAGCAGAAGTTAATGGATGACGGATGACTACCCACAGTTCTCCAACAATTAAGGAAGTATAAATGAATAAATTCTACTTGTAATGTTTCATCGTAATTTCCGGTATAACAGATAAACAGAGTTATCTTTCTATCAATCTGATATTCTTTCCTTGTTTCAGAGGTGGATAGACATGAATGATAAAATGGAAAAATAGAACCACAGTCTTATGATTATGTCCATGATCCAAAACATTTTGTGATCTATCAATAATGTGAATATGACTTTGCATTCATGTTTAATGTAATCACAGTTTGTTGTTTCGTAACAAGGCAATGCGCATTAACACTAGTTTATCCACTCAACAATTATTTACGTAATGCTTCTCGACGGAATCTAATTAGTTGCATGTTTATAATTTTACTCAACGACACCTGGCATTGACATGTCATCGTGCAAGTTCTACGACCACAAAAATCGAACAGGGTAGAAAAATTTGATCGTTGTCATTCCAAATAGGAAAAAACATCCACCAAATTCGATTCACAATTGTAGATGATAAATCAGATCGATCGATTATTGAATCAATTTTATCCCTAACAAATTATTTTCACTTCTGGAATTCTATTTCTATTAATAATCGACAGTCAATGGTCATAACATTTTTTTGGTGTAGAAATTGCTTCAAATTAGATAGAAATTATCAGCGAAAATGTGACAGATGAAGTAAAATCATTGAAATATCTGACCTATTGAAGTAATGAAAGTGTGATAAATGAAGTTTGTCACTTACATGATGGTAGATTGTGGTGTGTGCAGCAACAGCACCCCAACGGGGTATGTCGAACGCTCGCGTTGTTCCCTGTCTGCAGTTCCAGGTGCGTTAAACCTCCCGGGCACAATGCTACGCCTTTATATCACTTCCGAGCATGGACTACCTGCTCCAAGCTCCGGCGTCTCTATTTTCTCTTTCTCCGCCCTCCTGTATATCAAAGTATCTTTACTCCCTCTCCTTTCACCAGCGACAATCGAATGTAAACGCACTCCCCACTTATTTTCTATATTAGATCGATACTTATTCATATATACTCACTCATATATAATTAAACTAAAAAGATATATAGTAGCGCAGTATTTTAAATGTTGATCGCTGTGTGATTGTGCGTTTATTCGTAACACTTCACTGATTATCAGTGACAAAGTAAAATAAAAATGTTCCATTGACATTTTTCATACGGAAATTCATCGATGAATTTTTTTTTGTCAATCATTTTCAGAAACTATTTCCACCACCTGTTTTCACAATTCACTTACCCCATTGTTTACGAGTGTTTGAAATAAAATTCTCGTGTTCTAAATGCAATCGTAACTATTCATAAATTTTACGGAACAATAAATTTGAAAATTAATTTTATTGAAGATTTGAGGTCTATAAATGCATTAGTCAGTGCAGAAGTCAATTACATATTTGACTTCTGAGAAATCAGGTTGATCTAGAAAATAATTACGTAGACATCAGTATATAGATATATATTTGTGAAATTATAGATATATTGCTAATCCAACTAACTTCATCCACTATGTAATTTTCAAAGCAGGAACTTGTCGTATACTTATTAATAGAGCGGACTGTGAGTGTATGTCAAATTAATAAATCTCCGGTAATGCTGACTTGCCTCCGTTGTCCGTCGTATCCATGCTCGTTCATATAATACACACTCGTAATTTTTATTTGCGTATACATATATATATATACATATTTAATGGACATATAAATACATACGGAAACTGTTTATCCACACTTGTAAAGTAATAATATTAATCGTTTGTGTACGAAATTAATTTGAAATTCAAAGTTGAAATTTCAAAATATGCGATAGGAATTAGGTAAAGAAATTTGTGAATAAATTTTTATCTTTTCTACTTTCGGTTTCTCGTCCCACCTCTTTTATTTTCCTACACATGCGTATAATATTCAAACACTGTTTCTCTTCAATAAAATTTTACTTGAATATGTATCAGTGGGTCATACACAACGCGCTCGCTTTTGATGACACACTTTTGTATACCACAATAAGAATATCCTATAATCTCTCCATCGCATTTCACTCCTCCTTTACATCCTTCTCTTTTTATTCCTTATTCTTGTCTTTATAATGTTGGGGAACTGGTTATATACAAAGTATAAACGAGCAGTTGAAAGACACCATCATACTCTACATTCGAGTTTCGATGTTTCTTTGTTTCTCTTGGTGGATGCCAAGTATAAAACATGCATGTGGACTTGTAACAAAATTTATGAATGATAATACGCCATGACGATGTGAGAAAGAGATTCTGGATGTATTTATGCGCAACGGGAATAGATTAGTCATCTGAGAAAATTCGCACACTCAAATTATCTCGGCACGGGCAAACGACGAAGATTTATTTCGTTGGCAAGAGTTTATGTACACATACACGCATGCTTGACACAGAATTGTCACTTTTAATGATCTTATAAATTATCGTCGGTGTGTGTATGTGAAATTATTATACAGTTGACGATTTGATTGATTACTGAATTCCACATCCCTTTGCAAATTCAACTGAAGATGAATGAAGTGAAAAGATCTATGCCCAACTTTCTTTCAATGATTTTTGATCCTCCAGCCAAGAGATGATCAACGAATTATTTTCTCTTCCTTTCTATTCGAATCCTATTGAAATAATAAGACTTGACAATTTGTCTGTTTTTTAGTCGTGTATAAAAAAATTATTCTTGGTCTTTTTTTCGGTATTCTTCAATTCTTTCACATGAATAAATGCACAGACAAATTTATTTATGACTTTTTCTTCAGTTTGAAAAGTAGTCATTAGAAATTTTGATTGCAGTGTTTTTACTTTAATTCGTAACTGTTATTGCTGATAAAGGAAATTTGTTTCGTGATTTGGATGTATCAATTATATGATCTAACGTTCGCATGTTTGCTCGTTACACAGACATGCGTTTTGGTTAATGAACAGAAATCGTTGGAATGGAGACCGCTTGAGTGATCGAGCAGTTGAGATCGCTTCGTCTGAGTTGGGTATTACGGACCAAATGAAAGTTTAACTATCGTAGACAATTCATTGTAAACGTATATATTTCTAAGTCAAAATACAAATATTAAAAGTGAATAAATAAAATATATTGGGTATGTTAAAAATGATTTGAATTAGAACAGTAAGAGAAATCACAAATTATTATTCAGTGTTAGGAAATGTTTTTGTTTGCTGTTTCTTCCTTAAACTTACAAAATTATTCGTCTTCGAAAACGTATCAGAGTATTAAAAAGGCAGCTGGATAATTATTGTTATTATTTACATACATAATTGTGTTGAATTCAAGTGAAAATATCGAGTTCTCCATTCTTTATATTTTCTTCTTAATTGCATAGAAAAAAATTTGTCCACATTTCCTTATATACAAATTTCAAAGGTAAAGTTATTTACATTAATAAAGAAAAAGATAATAATGAAAATACACAAATTATGCTCATTTTCTTTTATAGATCATTGCATTGTATTGAGTGAGGAACGAATGCACCATTGGCTCAGTAGTTACTATCGTATTTCGATGTGGACTTGGATCAAAGAGTTCGATCGACTTTCACTCGTTGCTCGATAGAGACGCGCTTTCGCGCTACTTACCATTGTGTACGCGTTCACGCCCACTCAATACACAATTTCAGTCCATTATAGTTACAATCTCCAATATATATTTACCATACCCAATCAATAAAATAATACCTACGCGTTCAAAGAATTGATATTTATGATTCTGACGAAAAGAATTGAAGAAAATCAACTGATCGTATTCAATCAATGTAAGTAAGTGAATAGAAATTATTAAGTACGTATGGCTAATGGAAGAGGAGGATTATTAAACGAGAATGTTATTATCTTGACATGCTGGTCCTTTGCTTGGCCAATTGCAAGCACCCGCACGATTGTCAAACGTCAAATGTATTGGGCAGTTGAATATGTGAAGTGAAAATTTCTTCTTCCATTCATCCCAATGACAAACATAAAATTTGTTACAGTATTTAGGATGACGGAATAAACCAGGTCGTGCACATTCTGCTTCACCCTCTGCGCTCATTTCAAGAACACCAATTTCATCGGAATCCATTCGATGAAGTGTCGTATCGAAAGTGGGTAATGTGTTACCTCTAGATGCGCCGAGGCTTTTTCCACTACGTGATCGGATAGCACCTGAAGGATATGAAGCGCTTGCTTCGATATCGCTTGCAGACACTCGAAGTGATGATGAAGTTGTTGATGGGAGATAACTTGATGATGGTGGACAGGGTGTTGAAGCTGGGAGATAAGTTGGAGAAGGTGGATTTTGAGTCTTAGCAGATTTGATGCCATTGAACACAGCAATAACTGGCGTTTCATGATATGAAATTTTGGGTAGATGTGTTGATGATTGATGAGTGTTGTAATCTTCATTCTGATCTTGCACCGCACCCTCACGACTGTTTTCTAGATCAACATAGACTTCAGACTCGTCATAATTTCTCAGGTCAACCGGACCGTTAGATGAATCGATTATGAGAGGTTTATCTCCTTTGAAGCTGGCAAATGGATCAGCTTTGCAAGTACACTCAGCGCCGAGTTTTCCTAATAAAATCGGGTGCAAATCGCTATATTTAACAACTACTTTCCCATTATTTTTGATATGTCCAATGTCAGTAGATTTATCTGGTGCATATATCGGCGTTGTAGAGATTCTCTTAGATCCTGAATACGTTGTTACTCTTGGCTGTGGAGTTGTGTAACGATCGTTGAACATTGCCTTCTCATCTGATGATTTATAACTATTGAACGTGTCATCGCTAGTTGTGTCATAGTTGTGAGGTGTGTACTTGATGGTTCCTCTATTTTTATAGTTGGTCACAAGTTTCTCAACTTCATTTTGATTAACCAATGGATTAACTGGTGATACATTAGTGTCAGTTGGTCGTATAGTTGAATGCGATATTTTGGGAGTAGACGATTTGATGAAGGCTTCGGATGGTGTGGGATATTTGTAACCCTTGCCAGCGTTGTTTTGAGGTATATGAATTGGTTGTTCGTAATTCTCTGCAGGAATATTCGGTGTGATCGTACTAGGGACTCGATAAACCTGTGAATATTTCCAAATGAAGCCAGAATTAATAAAAAAGTGGAACACAAACTACCAAGAGTATTGAAATATATTCAAGACAAATTACAAAAAATAACAAACCTGAGATTGAACACCTACAGTTGGCTGTTGGTAAGCAATTGAACTCATAACTGATTCACCTTGATGAACTCTTTGACCAAATCCATTATTTGTTCGATGATAATTATAATCTAAAATTCTGGTTGTGTCACTGCCCCCATTAGCGGACTGTTGATAATTCACCGAGGGTGTGACTCGTTGATTGTAATTTGGTGTAGGTCTCCGTGAATATAATGTTGAGACTGTAGAAAGTGGTGCAGCAGGGGTGGATTGTTGGATTGATAATCCAACATTTGAGTATTGATCCTTGCTGGGTCCAACGGAATTAACTGAACCTCCACCCAATTTATAATCATATCCATTATCAGCTGGGACAGGTATTGAAGTGGATGAAATCACAGTTTTATAACCATTGTCCACAATCGGTCTAACAGTGAATGTTTCAACTGGTAATTGCGCAGCTGTAAGTGCTGTTGTTCTATAATTATCCAATGGTGTAGTAGTATAACCGACGGGTTCAACAGTCGGTGAAACAGTAGGATACTTTCTCTGCGTCTTCAAGAATGGATTGGAATACTGTCCTGTAGAGGCACTATTTAGTGAAGGTTTCGATGAAAGATACGTGTTCTCCTGATACCTAACGCCTGTTGGGTTTGCGTAGGAGTAAGTATTTACGACAGCAGGCGCGGCTGTGACTGGTGCTGATGTGAGAATTGTTGGAGTATTGTATACATGCACATTTAGGGAGGGTGGTTGAGATGCTGGTCGATTACGATACACCTTTGGTGATTCAGTTATGTCAGCATTATCAAAATTAATAGTCTGCTGATATGAATATGTAATGGTTTCCTGTGGTTTTGTAATGATCGAATTTTGTCTATTCACCGTACCAAAAGCATTTTCACCGATATGATCAGTGTTCGTGGCAGGTCTGACGGTTTTAACTTCTGCTACGTAACTTCCAGTTCCACCCAGTTGCGCAGTGGTGATACCGGTTTTAGTTGGGCCTGTTTTTGTAAATCCACCTCTTGTGTAAGTTCCTCTCGGAAGTGACGTGGATGTATCAACTGTTGTGGGTTCCGTCGAGGAAGGAATTCTAAATGACGTACGGTGATCTCTTATATCATCCTCGGTGTATTTATGGGTTACAACACCATTGTTATATCGAATCGTGCCACGACCTCCATTGTCGTGATATTCGTTAGTCTCGTAAGTACCGGGAATTGTAGATTTTATCGGTATTTCGCGATTATTATCGGATAGCGATATACCAGCTTGATTTTTGTAGGATTCATTACCGGATGATATCTGAGATATGGCAGGAGTGAAACCAGTTCCACGAGATGGACCAATATTGCGATTGTATCCGGGTTGATTGTTGTATTGATTACTTCCAGTGGCAGTGACTGAGATACTTGGTACTATACCACCATTTTGTCCTCTCGCACTTGCTGACCCAGTGTAAGAAGAACCCGCTTGATTTGTGTAATATTGATTTCCTGGAGCGATTGAAGAAGCAGTAGGAGTGAATCTGGTATCTCCAGACGCGACACTTCCGGAATGACTACCCCCTGCTTGACTGATGTAGTATCCATTCCCCATATCTATTACAGAGTCTCTAGAGGGTCCTGTTATACCAATATGAACTCCAGGTGTTGTTGGACCTCCAAAAATTTGTTGCGCTCCAGTTTGACTGCCAATATTTAAGCCTGATGATGTGTCGTAGAATGAAGATTGAGGTACTGCAGATCCATCATAAATCGTCTTGACACCGTTGGTTACTACGTAACCAGATGCACCTGGTTGAGCTTGAATATATCCCGGGCTGGATATTCCACTGATAACACTTCCGTCATGGTTGAATCCATTCGTGAGGAGACTCGAAGCATCACCAGATGCTGAAACAGTTCCGAACTTGTGGCTCGTTATGCCTCTGTTATAATCCAGTGGTGCTGCAGAGCTTCCTTGATATATTGGTGAAGAATAACTGGGACTTGTGACCTTTGTGCCGAAACCGTTGTGTGCATTACCGAAAGAAGTTGTATAGCCAGAAGTAACTTTTCCATGGGAAGAAAATCCTCCAGAAGAATAGATAGATGATTGGTCTCCTATTGCACCTGAATATTGTGGTCTAGAAGGTGTATAATATGAACCTTCAGATCCAAGAATTATTGTTGGTGGACCGGGATATTCTTTCGAATAAGCTCCACCAGATGTTGTATATCGCAAACCGTCCGACGTGTATCCTTTATGAGATATTGTGGAATGACCTGATGGGAATGTATAGCTGCTAGAAGCATGTCCATCTTCAGAATACTCACTATGTTCACCATCTCCGTTTTGATCGGTTATTGGTGTGTGAATTTCCGCATCATGAGAATTTTGTTCTTCAAGTGAGGAACCGTCACCATGACTGATGTTTGATTCATCGTATCCCCCTGTTTCTTTTTGACCGAACCCGCCATCTTCAGCTTGGCCAATGTGTTCATCATAACCACCCTCAGAATGACCCTCATCTACCTTGGGATTTTCGTAACCCCCATCATCACCATGGTATATGCCGTCGTCACCACCTCCGTTTGTTTGATCATAATCGTTGTGACCTGATTCCTTATCACTATTGTGGTATTCGATGTCAGTACTATCATGTCCCGATTCTGCATGACTACCGGATTCCCCGCCATGTTCGGGCATTTGATGTTCACCATGCCCCGACATTTCATGTCCACCATGTTCAGGCATTTCATGTCCACCATGTTCGGGCATTTGATGTTCACCATGCTCCGGCATTCCATATCCACCATGTTCAGGCATTTCATGTCCACCATGTTCAGGCATTTCATGTCCACCATGTTCAGGCATTTCATGTCCAC
>JABMBR010008672.1:0-48913 GCA_018881525.1 Meteorus sp. PSUC_FEM 10030008 | reverse complement strand
TATATATATTTTTGTCATGGGTTTAAATGTTTCGTGCAACATAAAGTAGAGAAAGCTATGAAAGTAGCACAGTTGATATGAATTATCGTCTGCCTAATTCATCATTCTTACCATGAACTACATCATCACTATCATTGCATATATTGATATCAATCGGAAGTCGATAACGAGATTGGTCACCCAGAATTGTCAAATATTCGATGAGAATTGTATCGTGCGTTGTGACTGTACATGCGAATGATTTCACCTCGCATATATTCATAAACGTCAAAACTGTTTCATTCATAGATATGTTCAGAACTACTCCGGATCCATATGCGATTTTACCTTTCGCTCCGCAATTATCGTTCTCATAGCATGCTAAATTCACAACTAGTTCGATACCACTCCTAATTGTTTCTACTGATGTCATCGATGCGTTCTTGAAAAAAGGAAGGAAAAAACACTCGCGTCAATATGTTTGGTTGAATATGGGATATAGTTATGGGTGTTGTATATATGTATACGTTTGTACAATTATGGTGATAATAATACCTGATGAATCGGAATTATGTGACCAGGACGAACAAGGATCGCAATCTGACCTTCTGTAACTGGTATAGAGACAGTCTTCGTACCGGATGACAATGTTACCGCCGCGCCGTCTGCCAAATGTCGCCACGGCAAATCCCCCGGAATATGCATTTGTATCTGCTTTGTTTTTGGCAATGTGACAAGACCTATTGGCATATATGTATATATGTAATAGTTCAATAGAAACAACAATACAATGTCATGGATATTACCTATGAGGAGACTCGGACCCCAGAAAAATTGATCAATTATGTTGGATTCATTTCCAAATGGTTCCAAAGAATAATGGAATTGAACGGGCGCAAGCACAGGCTGTCCCAAATGGAAGTGCTCAGCCATGACGGTATATTGATATGTAATTAGCCGTGTTCGTAGAATGAGAAACCCGGTGGCATATTTAGAGGAACCAATGTTCATTCGACTACCGCCTGGAAAATATTCTGGAGTGGCTATTATGTATGGAAAAACCACAGTCGCCCCATACCATCTGTCATATGCAAGAACGGAAGAATCACAGTACACAGAAAATATCAGGGATACATCAATCAAATCATTATTCTATACATACCTGGTACAAAGCTCATCGGTCATGTAGGATGATGCGTTACAGACATATATTATTGGTGGTAGTTGTCCCACAAGACCACAACTAATTGCTCGCTCTATTGTTGTTCGCAATGCTGTCCAACCAAAAGTATCAGATTCTCTCTTATAAGTATCGTGTGAAAGAACATTTTTCGACGGTAGAGGATATGCATCCCGGTGTGTAAATGCGCGAAATTCGTCGGCGTATACATTGTGAATCTTATAATGCGATAATGCAACCGTTGAAGTGAGGTCGTATGGTATGGTTCCTCTCATCATCAATTGTTTCAATTGCTAACATTATAAAAATATATTAGTGCCCGCTTTTGCGAGAGTAAAAATTTTGAACTTCATTACCTGAGGCATATAATCAAACTGGGACGAATCGAGTGAAGATGTGTTAGTATCGTCTCTTGGCCAGGCGTCACGAATAATCAAGAGTTTAGATGTGCCAAAGTTGCTGGTATATTTAGTGACGAAATTATGGAAAACAATGTTAACCCGGCTATTCGACCATTCCGGATAAGCGACACTTGTCCCGTGATAAGATCCCAGATAGGTTTGTGTAGAAGCTTTCAATAGTAGAGATGAATTTTCGAGTTTTGAAAGCAATATATCATTTTCTGCAAGTATCTGAGGTTTGGAGTATTTTTTGCCCCATTATATCGTCAATTACTGATAAGGACATGGAATGAATTATGGTCGGATTAATGATGCCACTTACCATTGGTGAGAGATGTGGCACGAGCTGTTTTCTTGCGTTCTCTAAAATATTGCGTAACTGAGTTAATAGTTCCATTTCAGTCATATTGAAGACGGTATCTAGGGTCATACAAAATTGCTGATGAATGCAATGACTGTCCCAGGGTACTCTAAACTTCTCAGAATTTGCAATAGTGGTATTCATAGATGCTTGTATAGATCCGTCAATATTTCTCAAATCTGGACACACGTGAAGACCAAGGCTTGCTGCAACAATCGCTGCGGGCATAGTCCTGTTCATTTTCATTACTATACCATCCCTTTCGAATGATTTGTATAAGCGTTCTATAGTTCGTTGGGGGGTTGCGCTGGCAATAATACGGAGAGATATCTCTTCAGGCAACGACATGCCCCTAAGAACAACTAAATTGGTGTCGCCCAATACCTAGAATATTGATCTCTGCTTTTTTATCGTAACCATCAATTGTTTCGGATTATTGTTGTGTACATCTTACATTTGATTGATAACCCATAAGGCATACCTGAATTTCCATTGGACCCGAGTATGTTACATACCATGCAAACGCTTCACCTTCTGATGTTATTCCGAAAAAAGCTGGAATTTTACTATGCTCAATATCATTGTACAACCAATTAGTGCTTCCTTTTATGTATGCGGATTCTAATCCATGAAGTGTAATATTAGTCATATGAATGGTCCATTCCCAATAAGTATCAGTGACGATCAAGGGACCCAAGGCTGTATTGAGCAAATGAGTCTTCGTTGCATTGGGATGAATACGAAATACGGTAACGGAGAACAACGGACAATTCATCGAAACCATAAATCCGGGACCAACACGTGAATCAGTGGGAATATATGATTTTCCTTGAGAATTCTTGTAATTCAAATTGATTTGTAGATATTCGGGATCAACAGGGATGACATGTAAATATAAAGGTGCCAAATTTCGACTGCTTGTAGGACTGTATTCCCGTTGTGGACTCAAGCGGACACCTCAAATATGTTTGAATGAGTGACGGGATCATAAATCGCAGTATTAGTTAACTCGAAATTAGTTTCATGTGTAGTGAAGAAATTTTACCTTCAAAAATATTTGTCAATGATTCATTGTCACAATAGTAACCATGTTTCGGCGGTATTGAATGATAGCACTTCTTGGTCTCATCACTCCAGCAACATCCAATCAGTGAGCATGTCTCATAGTTGGATTTCCGTCCCGGTAAACATTCCACTTGATAGTTTGATTTAATGTCACACATCATTGGCCGGTTATTATCATCATCCAGTACCAGAAACATTAAGAGCCATACGCTTGTGAAAAATATTGTACCCGCAATCAATCCCGAAACAACATATTTGGTGAAGGGGGACAGGAGGATACGATCTCGCATTTTTGCCATTGTTCAATTAATTAGTCGCGATCAAAGTTATTGAAACGTACGTTATTGAGAGAGAAGAGTTGCAAATTTATTCGTATCGTTATATCAAAAATTGTTTTATTTACGCATTGTATAATAAATGGAGACAACCATAAACTGAATTCCCTGTCCAATGTCTTTCTATGCATTATTATCAATTGCTATTATCGATCTGCAAATGCTTCTGCATGATAAGACGTTGAAAAACATTTTCATTTGATGGTGATAATGGAGATAACAATTAAATCCACTTCTATTATCGCGTATATTCAAAATTTATTCATTTAATATTGCAACATCGGATAATTATATATTGTTCATTATTGCAAGAACTTTTACTGTCAAATGTGCATCTGCTATAATACCGTGTCGAGGTTCATTGATTGGTAGAAGAACGGGATCAAAAATTGTCATTTTGTAGGGCTGCGAGCTTCATGTATGGTGTATGACGACGACCTCTAGCAAATTGGCTGGCGATTTCTTGCCCCTTGGCAATTAACGCTGTTGGATCGGGAATATTTCCCAATCCCTGCATTGCCAGATTCCCTGGATTGCCGCCACCTGGCATTCCACCTGCCCCACCCATACTCATCATATCTGCTGGATTAGGTACTTGCCGAACTATCTGATGACATTGACGGTAAGCATACATTGGTGAGTAAATTTTATTAAATTATCATTCATCAAAGACTATGACGTACCCGATATTCAACAGTTCCTCCTCGTCTAGGTATACCTGTTACGAGCTGAAAAGAATGATATTGATTCAATTGGTTCGATCGAAAAGAAATGTTGATTGATCGATTGTTATAATACTGACCACGATGCCACAAAGGTAGAGTAAAACTACACTTTTCATCATATTGAAATATGCCTGTTGTTCGCAGTTGCGTGTAATTGAATAATCTGATGCGAGTAACAACGCGCATCAAGATTAACGGACGCTTTTTATAGTCAAAATTTTGTCATGACGATTGTCATTACTTGCAATAAAAAAGGTGAACATAGATCGGTACCTACGATATTGGAATTAAAGCATCATTATAGGACGATTACGTGTATCTTTGATAATGAGATAAGGAGCAATGTTAGAAAAATTATTTTCCTGGGTTTCTATTGGTTGGGGATGTTCCATAACATAAAATAATACGTACAAATAACGATCATCCATAATTATTTCCCATGTTAACATTCGTTGCATAAAAATTCGTGATTGGAAGTGATTATCTTGTCGCATAATATACGCGGAAATCGTCAATAACAATAGGTATGGCGACAATGTTAATAATAATAAATAATAATAGCAATAACAATAGTAATACTAATGATAATAATAATTATAATAATGATAATGGTAACAGGAACAATAGAAAACTGTAATAGTGTGAAATACTCATCTCAATGGAAGTTGAATTAACGTCTATAGACTATATAGTGTCTCGCTATGGATGTAGCCGATATTGAAAACATCGCCATTATCATGCGAGTCCCAAACTGCATATATATACTCGATATGGTTGGTTCAACAGTCGATAGAGGCAGTTATGTGAGTGCTCAGTTGCACCACATAATACAACTAGTAGTCAACCATCCCGCATAAAAATCAATCACTTTGTAAATTGCTATTTCTTCGGGGTTATATACAAATTATTTTGTGACCGAACGAAAATCACTATCCAATTATTTGTGAATATAAGAAACCGAGAGGAAGTCGGAATGATTCGTAAACCTGAAGTGATGTCAATGAGGATTCTTGAGGCTATCGCTGCGTATAGTGAATATTTCTTACTATGGACAGAAAATAAAGCGAAATAGTACCTGCATATTTGTAGATGACAATTTCATTTTCTATTGTCTCCCATTATGTACATCGAACGTACGCCAAATCTTTAGTTCATTCCAATATTTCTCTACGTTGATCCTTCTATTGACTTATGTTGTTGGTTCTTCAGCGTGTCATATATTCATCATCATTCCGTTTTTCTACAAGACGTAAAAGTCAATTCAGATGCACATAACAAGAAAACAAACCGCGAAGCAGTCAAAAAGTGTGCATAATAGAAAGCACAGTCGAAATAGTGATAAATATAAAAAATGCGATTAGTTGATTCGGAAAAGATTCGATCATTACAAAATGATCCCACCCATATCCGAAATATTTGTATATTAGCCCACGTGGATCATGGCAAAACGACACTAGCTGATTCATTGATTGCGAGCAATGGTATCATATCGACGAAGCTTGCTGGCAAACTCCGTTATATGGATAGTCGCAGTGACGAGCAGCAAAGGGGCATAACGATGAAATCCAGTTGCATAGCACTTCATCATATTTACAATGACGATGAATTCTTACTAAACCTCATTGATTCACCGGGTCATGTTGACTTCACATCCGAAGTTTCTACTGCCGTACGTCTTTGTGACGGAGCAATTGTTATTGTTGATGTAGTTGAAGGTGTATGTCCACAAACACGTAGTGCCTTATCCATGAGTTATGCTGATGGATTGAAACCACTCTTAGTTATGAACAAAATTGATAGATTAATAACTGAAATGAAATTAACACCTCTTGATGCTTACATTCATCTAACCCAAATTTTGGAACAAGTAAATGCAGTGATGGGAGAATTGTTTGCTAGTGATATGATGGAACGTGAATACAATGAGACGAAGACATTAGAAAGAGATGAAGCAGAAATTATGCAGCGTTCTACGACTGATTGGGGATCACCATTGGAGAATACCGATGACTCACATTTGTATTTTTCGCCAGAGGAAGGAAATGTGCTATTCACCAGTGCTGTTGATGGATGGGGTTTCGGGATAAAAGAATTCTCTAGAATATACGCTGAGAAATTGGGATTCAGTGAAAAGGTATTGCTTAGAACATTGTGGGGTGATTATTATTTGAATACAAAAACGAAAAGAATCATGAAAGGTGCTCAAGTAAAAACTAAGAAACCTCTATTTGTATCGCTGATATTGGATAACTTGTGGAATTTGTACGATACGGTTATCACCAAGAAAGATAAAGAGAAGATGTGTAACATGATGGATAAGATGAATATTAAATTAACAACCAGGGATTTGAGGATAACAGATGCTAGAGCCCAACTACAAGCAATTATTTCTCAGTGGCTCCCATTATCAAAAGCTTGTATAGACATGATTTGTGATAAAATACCGGCACCTAATAATTTATCACATGAAAAAGTCGAGCGCCTCATGCGTGGTAACACAGAGTTTTCATCGCTTCCAAGTAAAACTCAGCAACTACGGGATGCTTTCCTTGCATGTGATTCATCAAGAGAAGCTCCAATAATTGCTTATGTGTCAAAAATGTTTTCTATTGAGCGAAAAATGCTTCCCGAATTTAGAACAAGACCTCTGACTCATGAAGAATTAGCACATCGTCGCGGAGTTGTACGAGAGAGACATGCAATGAAATTAGAAAAAGAAATGCGATGTGATGAGGAGAAAATTGTCGAACAACAGGTGAATGCATTACCGGTAGGAATTCAACTCGTTGAAAATGAGTTATCTCCCGAAAAATCGCCAAGTGACTCTAATGTACTTATAGGATTTGCTAGAGTATATTCAGGAATGCTACGAGAAGGCGATGAGTTGCTTGTATTAGGCCCGAAGCATAATCCTCATGAAGTAGCAAAACGAATGGAACTGGGTGAATCCCTCCAACCCGCATCATCACTAAAAGAATTGCGTTCTGGTTGGCATGTTACGGCGGTCGTCATAACTAGATTGTATATATTGATGGGAAGAGAATTGGAAAAGGTGGATCAAGTACCAGCTGGTAATATCGTTGGTATTGGTGGTCTGGAAGATCATGTATTAAAGACAGCAACATTATCCTCGGATATTTTGTGCCCACCATTCAAAGAACTCACATCACGCAGTGTACCAATTCTTCGTGTGGCTTTGGAGCCTAAGTACCCGAATGATTTGCAAAAACTCATCAACGGGCTGAAATTATTAAATCAAGCTGATTCATGTGCTTTGATACATATTCAAGAAACAGGTGAAATTGTGTTGAACACTGCTGGTGAAGTACACTTAGAACGCTGCTTGGAAGATCTCAAAATACGATATGCCAAAGTCGAAATGAATGTATCCGAACCAATTGTATCATTTCGTGAAACTGTTGTATCGCCTCCGACGATGGATATGGTGAATGAAAGTATAGAGAAGAAAATTGAAGATGGACCATTGGAATTTTCAACCGCAAATCGTCAATGTTGCTTTGAAATCGATGCCCGCCCATTACCAGAAAAAGTGATAAAGTTACTGGAAAATCATTCGGATCTCTTGAAGGAAATGGATTTGCTTTGGGAACGACTGGGCAAACAGCAGACAGATGATCCCGTTGAAGCGTCAATAAATAATACATCCACATTCACCAGAAGGCAAAGATCCATTGAGACGTTTCGCGATGATTTAGTAAACGCTTTTACCGAAGCAAAATGGGAAAACATTGTGAACAAAATATGGTCATTTGGACCAAAAAAATGCGGGCCAAACATCTTACTCAATGAGACTGATTATAAACGTTTACCCTTTTGGGAACGTCAACACGTAGCGTCAGAAGACCCCAGAGCTATGTAAGCACATCAATTATATGTAAATGCAACGATCGAATAATTTTTTGTTCTACTTCCTGGTATCTATTCATACATATGTATTCATATAGATATGAGAGCAGTATCATCAATGGATTTCAATTGGCAACACTCGCTGGACCGTTATGTGAAGAGCCGATGATGGGCGTATGTTTTGTAATGAAAAAGTGGAAGATCCATGATGATCCACATAGGTATACAATAAAAATATCATTAATGGCAACAATATATGCAATATGTATGGTATGAACAATTGTATATCTTTTTGATTTTGCCGTTATCGTAGCTGTGAAAGTGGACAAGGTAATCTCAGTGGTCAATTGATATCGGCAATAAAAGATGCGTGCCGACGTGCGCTCAGTATGCGGAGACCACGTCTAGTTACTCCCATGTATTCGTGCACTGTTCTTGTCAACTCGGATGTCCTTGGTGAGTCAACTCATTTCTTGCAGTATGAGTACACTACTTTATTTACACAAAAGCTTACACTGGACATAATTATATGAAATTCGATTCAGTTCTGCTCCCAGTGGAAAATTCTTTCTCCATTTAATTTTCCGGTGGTTCGAGAATAGATTGTATGCGCGAATAAATATCTTGAATTGAAGTGGTTAATGGGATTAGATTAGGCAAAAACCTCAGTGATATGAAATATGTGGCAATAAATAGTTCGTACTCGATTCAGGAACTTGAGGATTGCCCAGAGAATTCATCATAACCATCAATCCCAATTAGCACTTTCCATTAGTTTGGCGATTTTGTGCCAAGGAAATGTTCTACTAGCATCGTGGAACATATCCTCCACAACCTCCATACCTGAAGTGAAGAGAAACAGTCATTTTAGTGGTAACAGAAACAAAATCACTAATCATGCATTCCCACTCATATGAATAGTACTATACCGAGAAGATTACGAGTCTGGCGTAATGGACGTCCTCTTCTTATTCCTTGAACGCACATCATACCATACACGCGAATGCCTGGGACACTTGCATATGTTGGTTGATCATGGCTCATGGGGCCCTCTGTGAAAAAATATAGAAATTTGCAAATTGATCAGTAAGCCCGCGCGAAGACGAATAAGCATCAAATATTTCTGTATGTATACCGAGGATATTGGTGTCGGGACATCTACATATAACAAGATAATGTGATTTGCCAGTCCGTATATTCTGAAGTGCTAACAACGACCAATCTCTTGGTGCTCGACATTCCCGCATCTCAGCCACAGGCTCGCATGTTTTAACAAGGGTCAATGCCTATAATGAAAAACGCTAGGTTGAATCATATTGCGGATGAATTTGGAATTTTCATCGTTTATTCGTTGCGCTGTATATGTAATACTCATACTATAAGCTATTATTCCATCACTTTTGCTCATTGAGCATCACCTCAACGTAATGAGGAACATTTTACGCGACTTGAAAAATATCGAAACAAATATAGACAAAAATATTTGGAGCGTCGCGTGTGAGGTCTATATATGCGACTGAGGCAATCGAGATTGCATAATCGTTATTATGTACGACCTATTGCGGGTCAATGGGTTTTTCCTTGTGCAATGATCACTGCGTTGACATATGAATTGTTTATTTTTTCAAATTTCTCATTGTTAAATTCACGTCACTTACAAACCCAAATCTAGTCTATAATTATATACAAATAGTACTACAAGCACAGCTTCGGTTATATTGATGAATTACATTTACCTTCGTGCGTGGATCAGTTACCAGTTCTGTTGTGTGACGATCATCAGCATCAAGTGAGGCACTACAAGGATCCCGGTAACGGCCCGGACATGCGCAGAGGGGTTGAGTGAAGTTCAATCGAACATAAACAGCATTACAAACTTGCTGGACAGCACATTCTGGCAGCAAATAGATATGTTGGTTGTGCGGATAGTAATGATATTTCGTTGGTTTTGCGAGCGCGGCCCCTGCGCCCTCCGGCAACTTCACGCCAGTCTGTATTATTAGCGGGAAGAAGAAAATCATACGCTTATTTCCTTACTTATTTATTCACGAATTCATACTATAGGCGCAGTTCATTGAGCATGAAAGTATGATAGATACGTTGATGCTCGTGAATAAATGAAATAATGCAAAAAGAATAGCTTGCATGAGCAAACTTCTTCATTTATCATCGATGCATTTGACGATGAGCTTGAGTAGAGATTTGAATTGCGTAACGTTTCATCATCGTCGCTATTATATACAGTTACGAAATGCTTGGTATGTGTCGTTGCGCGTTTGCGCACGATCAATGCTACTTTCGACTTATCATTACTAGAAATTAGCAGTTTTCTCTACTCATGTATAAATGTCTAACACATGCATAAGTGTAATAATACAATAATCACTGAAAGCTGGATCTAGATGAAAATTGATGAATATAAATTACATGCAATTGTGAATTCAGGAACTATTCGTGTATTTCAATAATGCGATGACAATGATTTGATATACGATGATACGCGAAGTAGCAGTGTCACCGACAATAATAGAAGGGAATAAGAACCGATCCTTTTGTTACTTCCTAGAACGTGAAGAAACGCTGTCGAATCTAATATTTACTCTCAACTACCAGCAGTTCAAGAAACTATTATGGGAAGAATTTACATCTAACGGTATGGGCAAAATACCATGATGGATATATATTGACTAATGATATACAATGACAGTGGATGAAGAAGCTCGAGGACAAAAGGGAAAATACAAAATAATTATAAATCAGGAATGATGAAAGCGGGCACAGCATTCCCGGTTGAAAGGAGTAATTGTACTTGGCCGCAAGTGCGAAAGACATGTGCGGCTTTCTCCGAAACTCACTCAGCATAAATGGTGAACAATAATATGAGCTTGTACTGCGACTCAGACATCACCAACTGAAAGTCTTCACCGCAGTTATTGAATATATTATACAAAATCGTGACCGCTCAGACGAGAATCTGATTCCGTCAACTATGGTTTCAATAGTTCATCAGACAACGGATGCTGTGGGAGTGGGACATAATTAACTATCAGCTCGATGTCAAACACAATTTTGTAGAAAACCAAACGTACAAACCACTTCCCACCCGCGTATTGAAATTTCCCTTTCTGTCGGATATGACAACAGGAATAATTCTCCCGCCGTTCAATCTAGTATGTGCATCAATCACTGTATTACACGTGATATGAAAAATCAGCTATCATTTTACACCCCACACACACATTTTATAGCGCAATGTTAATCTGAAAAGAATGCAATACCAACATCGGGAAACGTACGAGTTAGTAATTGAAAAATTGCGGTAATAACCGCAAAATTTTGTTGCATATTAGCCTCATCAATTTATATTTCATGGTCAAAAACGATATTTCTCCTTTTATGAGACATTCAACTGCTGTTTATCACGGAAAAATTAGTCGACATGAAATTTTCCCATGCTGCAATCAAAATCACGTGGGCGGATGCCGAGAAATCAGTTAACCGAGACCGTTTCGGCCTCGCAAACTCGGTGACACAGAAATGTACCTATATATATATATATATATACAATTTGTGTGGTAGCAGCACGAAAACTGGTCGCCTTCTCTCCTCATTTCTTTTCTACTGTCCTTTTTCTCCTTTCCTTGCCGCAACTACTGTCGACCCGGTTAAAAGCTCTATAAAATAAAACTGAATACCTGCAGGTTGTTACAACGATGCATAGTGGTACTAATCAGTTTTATGATTTAATTGCAGTCGTTTTTACCAACACACACTATCATAGAAGAATGTTTTAATATTGTAACTACATTTACAAAAGAGAAATTTCGAGAACTCACATCAAGAGATTATAATCTGAATTTTGGTTTCCATTTAGATCTTTATCTTTCGTTATTGGACACGGAAAGTACAACTGTAGACCAAATTATGCACCAATTATCATGTTACTTTATTATCTGATATTCCAGAATTCTTTGTTCAATGATAATAAACTATCAAAGTTCAGTTGTGATATATTCCTTTCTCTTGTCCCGAGGGTCGGTATGATCTATGTTCCTTGGGAAAGTGATTGCGTTATTCCTCTTCTCTCAAATTTTTGTATACTCGCGTATACCTATTTGACATTGTTACATGAGATTATCATTGAAATCGTTCTTTAATCATGTAAACATTTATAGTGATTTCACCATGTGAAATCCGAATATATAGAGTTCATAAGTTAGATCTAGTTTATTCAACAGCTTATTAGTGCAACTGGATAGTCGAAATTTATGGGAAATAATGGGTGTGATGAGTGATGAGAGGATAGATATCAATCGTGTGATTACTCAAACATGTGATGAATGACAAATTATGAACATATCGGATATTCAGGGTCAATCGAATTACGGCATTGTCAGAGGGAGAGAAAGCGTACGCAATAAGAGGTGGAAATAGTAAAAAGGAGTCATAATGAAGACTGAATGTAAGCTATAGTTAGGGCTATTAACACTTCACGTTGGCCTTAATGACTCTTTGAATCAAGTACTTTTACCTAATGTCAAATAGTTTTTGTGTTTTCCTATCCTAACTCTCGTGATTAGGACCGTTCCACGAAAATTTGTTTGTCTATGTGGAATCTATTGACATCGTTCGCTTCATAAACTATTTATGACGACGTGTTTGTTACTCATTAATTCATTCGTAACTACAGAAACTGAAAAGAGACATGGGGGCGGAAGGAAGATGCATACCCATGCAGTCTTCACCTCTGATCCTCCAGTGGATAAACAGGTGTCTGTTGGAATACACACACGTACATGCGTCCATATATATTCATTTATAATAAAATGAGAATCCGACGAGGTGATGGTCTCTACTTTCTAGGCCAATCTGCGTACATGCAGGTCGTTTTTACCGAGTTCTGAGCTATATTGTCAAAGTCTCTCATTCTCTGAAGTCCCGTGCGGAACCCGATTCTACATACATATTTTTCAGAAAAGGAGACAAAAATCACGAGTTGATGTTACAGAGACGTCGCAATCTTTCCCTACCCCGCTACTGCTCGTACCGTCGAGCACTCTATTTTCAAATTTCTATGATTCCTTTCTTCTCTCATGTATCTATACGAATACTCATTATTATTGTTATATAGTGACTTGTCATAATATATTTAAAATGTTGATATTGGAGGGTAAACTTTCTCCGGAATATATATTAGCTCTGCATGTCATCATGTTTGGCTAACAATTATCACGCATTCTCATAATTTCTGTAATTTCAATATTTTCACCAAAATAAGAAACATTAATAATATTCTTCATGTCGTTATCCATCTTATATTTCACCTCTATTGTTCAATTTGTCTCTGAAATTTCATCTATATATGAAGCATTTTATTCTTTCCTCACCTCGCTAGCGCTGCTGTAATTAATGTGAAGCTTAATCTGCGGCCGCACTTTACCAGGTGATTCACGAGTTTCTTTTGTTGAAGTGGGACTTGGTGACGTAACTTCGCTTATTTGAATTTTGTTGGTGGGTGAAAAACTATTTCCACTGAGAGTAGTAGTGCTGCTTCCGGTGGCCCCGCTATTGTCATTGCTATTGTTGTGTGGAATCGATAATTTCATCATTTCTGACGTTTTGGACTGCGTAAAGAGTGGTGATAGCGTGGTGTTTACAGTGTAATCACTGGGAGTCCATTTCACAGTACTCCCTGTAGGTTGCGTGGAAGGTGGTAGTGCCAGACAGTATCCGGTACAAACCATAATTACCACAGATGACAGTCTCATTTTATTGGCGAATGAATTTTTATTCTTCATGAGCTTAGTTGCTCACTTCCCCCACTCTAGCTCCCTTCTATTCTTTTGTTTAATCCTTCCTGGGTGCCCGCTCGACTCCTCGACCACACTATCGCCTCTTTTTTATCTATTTATTCGTATACGTCAGTCAAAATAATGTGCAGAATATTCACTCTGACGATTGTAGTTGGTCACGTAGAATAAAGACTGTACTTCGAGATGCCTGCGGACAAATTAATTTAATTGGAATTTGCTTCGCATGTTGAGTATGTAGTTGGAAATTTATTTGAGGGGAATTTCTGAGTAGTGTGTGATGAGAAAATATTTTAAACGTTGGATATACATTTGTGTGTCTGTATCATTGTATCGGTAGATGTTGTTGGGCAATTGTAACTCGTTCGCACCATCGTATTAACTACAACAATTACTATTACGCTGTATTATTACGGAACTATTATTTTTGTATTGGCGCTACATTGAGCTGGTGGCAAATGCCATTTCAAGATGAGTAAGAGAGAGAATTGAATGTGGGTCTGAGACGATGTTGTATTGTAGATCGAGTGCTTACACGCGTAGGCATATGCTCGCGTTGTCTTAACGGTATAGAAGTGTATTTTTGATCCAGGACAATACAGCAAGCGTAGATATACAGGATGTTGGGAATCTACAGTATTCGTGTTGCATATGTACCACCCATCCTATAAATTATCGTATGTAATTTAAAGCTGTCATGAAATTAAATCAGCGAAGCAACGTCAATTAACAATGGGCTTGATTAAAAGTACATAATTGTTTGAACAACCGAATGGAGAGGTAAAATATTGTTAATAGTTTTTGCTTTCATTTTCGACACTTGCTCAGTGAAGAGAGAAAAAATCCAGCACGTCTATAGACACAAAACACGTTATAATTCTTCCATTCTTCTTTTTTCCCTCATTGCGGAGAACACTGCAAGAACACTGTATACTTGTTGCAGAATCACCCGTCGATCTCCACGCTATGTGTGTAACGACCACAGTCCCGGGACAGGTTGCTTGTGCACTTTCGTTACGCTCGAGAGGAATGAGAGCGCACTACGCGAAGGTGAATGCTGCAAATACTCCATGAGGCTATATACTATATTATATGACTGTACACTTTGATGCCGACCAGAGTGAACTTGAATAGCTTTGGCGACGGTCAAGGTTCGTTGGTGCTGCATCTCATTGCGTCCGATGAACCCCATAATACATCACGAAAACGCTCAATTCATCAGAAAAACTTCACGAATTCTATTCATACAAGTAAACACTTTTTTTTTCTCGTCCATTAGTCACCGCTCATCGTTCTCAATCATTACCATGATAAATTTATATCTATATTTATATTCCCGAGAACAAATTCAATTTTGCCATGATTCTCTTACCTATTGTCGTTTCTTCCTTCAATTTCCTGCGGTTATAATCAACGGCACTTTTCTCGATCGATTGTGTGATAAGTGAGAATTACGATATTCAAGGTTGTGGAAGAAAAGCGATAAGGACAGGTTGTACAAAACACGGGAGAATGAATTGAGATGGGAACATGAAAGATTTTGAAAAAATAATGATAAGGTGAGTCGATGAACGAATCGATAAAGAGGAATTGACTAGCAGACAGTTTTTGGTGACTGCTCCTAGTGCACTCTCAAAACGCTCGCTCACTCTCAGGCTTGTGAACAACAACCGATGCTCTCAAGCGCGCGTTTACTTGTTCAGGAGAGTTGGAACACGACTGTGATCTCTCCTAGAAGGAGTCCTGCCTATGAGTCCCCGCAAGGCCCACTTACCAACCAACCAGCAACCAAACACAACTCCCCGTGAAATGCTAGTCAGCATCTCCGCCAATCCTCACTCATTGCATTCCATCTCTACCATAGATTTACTCCTACGAGCCAAGTCTTTATCCATCTTTGTCAGAGTCGTAAAGCTCCCTCCAATACTCTATTTACATACCCTACGAGTTTCGAGAGCAAGTTCTCAGCGCAAGTGAAAATAGTCAAATGAAAAATTACTACAAATACAACACAAATAGATGCGGTTGCTGCATGAAGATAAAGAAATTAATGAGTAATGTTGGCAATACTAATGCGACAATGATACTTTGTTATATCCATCAAGAACGTTCCAACGTGTGTCGTCTATTCTCGTATTGAAATCTACAATTGCAATAGAGTCAATACGAAAGACAAGATACAACACTAAAATATGGCATTGCGTACAACACCAATATATAGCACACATATTGGGTATAAGCATAGACCATGGAGAGTCAATTGGGGTTGATCTGTATTACGTACTGATCAATTAACTTTCATCTGATGAATTCATATTTGAGAATACTGAAAATTGCGTTTGATTTAAGTAGACGACAGGATCATTACAGTACCATAGCATTGAAACTAAGTTATGGAAATTCCACTATGAGAGTTGAATTATTGAATTTGTCGATGTTTGGAAAAAAAAGTTAATTAACTTGATCCACTGGTGGGTGAGAATATGGCTAACGAAGACTATGAGAATGACGATGCGATTATAATGTACGAATGAGCGCATCATTTGAAGGATGATACTTTCTTTGGCACAGAAAAGACAGTATAGACCTCGTTATAAACCCGCTTGCTCGCAGCACGATGATAATAATTATTGCGCGATACATACATATGTATATTAGATATAACAACATGGCCCAGATCCACACTATTCAACTGATATATATACACGCGAATAGTCATATATATATTGGTGATAGATGAAAAATTTTACATGGCTTGCAAGCGCATCATGACGGAAATATCGATCGGATGGATTGATAACGCTTGGCCATCGTCTAATCGTGTACACCACTCAAAGTGTAACGTGTGACTCGCCATATTCGCACATACATATTTATATGTGAATAAATAATGATGTACATCATGGACTCGAGATACATAAGAGTGCGCCAATAAACTATCGCTGGGTTGTATTCAACGTGCCCAGATAGTTATAGTCAAGAAGAAAGAAACAAAACATAAGAAAAAGAGAATGTGAATGAAAAAAACATTATATAGGAAATAATGCGCGGACACTTCACTCGGAAGTTTGAGTATACTTCACTGAGGTTTAAGATTGACTGAAAAATTCACCGTAACGCAACTCAATATGAGCCAAATACGATACAAAGTAAATAAATGAATGAATATATGAATAAATAGAGAGACATAATGGGGGCAGGAGTAGTATAGAAAGAGAAAGAACTGAAGTTGAGGTTGAAGAGAACTAAAATACGAGACCGCGCGTGACGAGCTCAACGAAGGATTTAGCTTTCTACTATTGCGCAGTGTAGTAGTAAGGGAGTAAACAGGCAGCCTCACGGCCAAAGGTCTTCGACGAGAAGAAGAAGGCCAGGAGAGAAATTGTACGAGAAAATCTCAAGCTCCCCCGCATTTTGTCCCATACCTCTATAACTTCGTTTCACCTCCTCTGTGTTTGCTGCCATGAGCCCTCACAAAGGAAATTGCTTCCCTGTACACATCATACTCCAACTAGCTATGTTGTGTTGGTTGTATCATATTAACTTCTATAGGTAACGCTGAAAACTATTCGAAAATTCCACCCGTATTCATTCAACTTTCATACAATTAATCACACGTGTCTGTATATTGAATTCGTCTTTGACAATATTCGAATCGAGTTTAGGAGGGAGTATTTATGTGTATACAGTTAACAGATATGGTTGAACGAACATATTGATCGTACACGCGGACAACTTCATGTGCGAGTTGATGGACCGAAACATTCTCACAGCCAGCTATGTCAGACGCTCCAATCCTTTCTTTGTCTCTGCTCATTTCTGCCATCAAGTGTGCACTCCACCCGGATTGCCCGTCATTCTCATGTTTCTCATTTCTAATATGCGAGTATACACATAAACGTGTGTGTTTGTATGCACATGCCTGCGAAAGAACTAAGAATATGTACATGCGTATATATAGTCTTTGAAGAATGTCATCCGAGATGATGAATTCATACTGCATAAGCACAAATTTGTAAGCGCTAATCTCATCAGTCACATACGTACATGTGAAATTCACTACGCAAAATATTTTCGCACAAGTATATTGTCGCAATATGAATTGTGTAAGATTGCTGCAGAAAAGGATGTTGAAGAAAGACACCTCAACGACTATTAACATTCAACAGACATGTGTCATATATTTTATTAATTCATTGAAAATGTATAAAAAAATTTGAATATTACATCAAATCAACACGACTGGAGTATATTTTCATGACAATCACATAAAATCGTAATAGTTACGATTATTCCTGAAATATTCATTATCAATTTTTACCATATGATGATATGAATGAGGAATCTAATTGAAGTATTGATATATTGAAGAATCAATACAATATTCATTTAATTTTTGGTCTCTATACGATACACTCATATCTCATCCCCATGTGATTGTCATCATCTTATCATTCTTCTTACAATCTAATGATGACTCAATTTCTTTATATTTCATTCATATAATATCAAGTATTTTCAATACCTTTACGTACTATACTACATAGAAAAAACTATTACAATTGAAAGGCACTGCCTCCATAAGTGATACATAAAAAAAAATAAAAGCATAGATCTTAATATTTTTTGGACATAATTGCAGTAATACACAATAGCAATTTGTGACACATCTATTAATGTCATCCGATCGTTGATACTCATTTGTCGCTGTACTCCACAGCTCCTACAGTCGATGAAACAGGTCGCGGAATAACATGAAATATGTGATGGTTACGTGTTTAAGGTAACTCTACTTCATTTCTGAAATATTGCGAGTCACAATCCGCACAATATCTCAGTAGATTTGCCTTGCACATATGTAAAGCTGCACAGTTGATGGCAAGAATTTTTCTCGATTCCATTTATCATCTTATAAATTGTTTGTCCATCATTTATCTATAGATATATAATAATTTATGCATCAATAATACAATATTACAAATGGAGTTTGTTAGTTTAATTGTCAGACGGTATATATCGGTTCATTGTGATGCACAGGCACACAATAGCCACTATAAGTTTTGATCTCAAGTGCACCAGAGTAGGATCTGGCTGGCAGAGATCCGGGATCAGTGTGCCTCCTTGGACACCTGTGGCCCTTGGGACATTGACAAAGAGGCGATGCGTTCACCTCTTCCAATTGGGAGCTGCGTCTCTTACGCACAGTAAAGAGTCGACAAGGCTCTTTCAGTTGGCAACGGAGCCGCTGCAACCATTCACAACATTTAACTGTATTAGTTCAATATAATTCAATTTGTTCGATTGATCCGGGATAATTCTAATTGTAGGTAGATATTTACGCTTTGTGGAGAGCAAGCAAAGGCATAAATAAAACCACTGTAGCCGTCAGGTGACGTGTGTGGCTGTCGCCTTACAAGATAGGGAACGCTCCCTGGACGACACCGACAGTGAACTTTTTGTACTGTTGCGTTTCCAGCACCACCGTCTGGCGCAAGAGTCCACGTTATGTCTCTGAATATTATTAAATAGAATTCGATACACAAAACTACTCATTTAAATCTGTATGTCAAGTCAATAGTTTAATTCTTTTTTCTAACAACTTACTTGAAATAACGACAAATAGGCAGTCGTTTTACGGGTTCGCATAATTTATATTGACGCGTTTTGTCCACTATCGTATGACCATCGTCAGCATGGAGACTGCTAGGGCATGTATGCCCATCTGGACATCGACACTGTCTCTCAACCCATGGAGCCCCGTACAAATCAACTTTACTGCAAACCTCCTTTCGTTCCGTACACTCTGGCAGCTCTCCTTCACTTTCCTATGATTAAAATGTATAGAGAAAACAAAAGTTTACGGTTATCATTTGAATTATCTACTTCGGTTATATATTCATGCCGATAAAACTGTACTTTTCCAATATATTCTTATTTTCTCACTACGTTTTCAACTTAATATCAGAATTGAGTCGGGATCGATTCAAATAAGCTTATCGTCATTATACTCTAAAAACAATTTTTCTCGAAGCTCTTCCTACATAATGAAACAAAGGGACATGGATATGATATAGTTGGAAACAGGATGTGATTGGAGGTGACCACATGAAAACCCCCATTCATCCATTTTCATTCAAAACCCCACACATATTAAGAATATATAGACGTCCATAACCCCAACACACATAAAATATACCATATAAATTGTTGGGGCTACGCCGATTCGTTCTAATTAACATAACGCAAACTCATAAGGGATTGGGGAAGCCTCTATTGGCGCTACATTTATACAGTGGTTCAATGCCTGACAAACACCGTTCACAGGCTAAGAATAAGGGTCGAGCAAGGGATGCCAGAGTTGAATAAAGAGCAAGAAAGGGAGAGGGAGAGAGAGACAAATTATCGTTCGTCGTTAATGAAATAGATGAATAAGTTTCCTCAGAGAAATAGCGGAAGTCTGCCCGAGAATAAACCGGATGAGCCCACTCCCCGTGTCACAATAGTGACATTACCACCACCACCACCACCACGTACTTCGTTCACTTGGGAGGAACTGAGCATCAAAATATATCGTATTCTGCTTCAGTTTAGAAATCTATCGCTTCTTTCTTCGTCTCCCTTCTTCGTTTCCGCCCTCGTTTCCTCTTTCGTTTCCTTCTTCGTTTCCTCCCGCCATTTTTTACGCCCCACTCTTTCCTGAATCTATCTATCTCAATTTCATTTTAAGTTTATACCTGTGAGAATTCTCTGGACCCTGACGACGGAAGTCACTCTACAGTTTCCCCCACGACTATCGTCTAAGATAAATATCTTCTCTACACTGCACGCACACTATCATCGGACACACCGTTCATTATTGCATTGAGTTACTTTTAAACAACGCTTTTCTGTCTTTTTCATTTTTCTTTCTTTTTTTTTCGTTCCATCAACCCATGAGTACGCAATTGAATGGCAAAGAGATGAATGATGGAATGAAGAAACCTTGGGGCATTGCATATTTACCTCTCCGGAAATGAGTTCCATGGGAAAAAATATTTTCGTTAATATATTGTTATGAGTGAAAATATAATCAAATTGAGGATTAGTACATCGTTGATTTACACATCAAGGCATATATAAAATATGGATGTGTATAAATGTTCGATTTTAGCCATCCGTTACAATTGATCGAGAGTGGGAGATTGTGAGTGGCGGGCATACCTCATCAAGTTGGGAACTTTCGAATGGCTTTCTCTGCAATGCAATTGACGCATCAGAATGAAAATGAAAAGTAAAATTAAAATTAGCTGTTCATTCGTGATTTGTGGATTCGAGATTATGAGCGAACCATCGAGTTGCCACACGGTTTGGACGGGATAGTTTTTCCTCTTCATCCATGAAACCTGTAGCAATAATACGTCAAATTTGTAATGATTCAATTCTATAAAACTTCAACTACAATCGCTCACCCACATGAATCTACAATGATTTATCGACTTTCATGTTTCGTTCTGAAGTACTCATCTACTCAATCTCTATCCTCGTATTTTTCCATGATCGAACTTTTTCATCCCATAATCGTTAGTATTATCGTCATCATCTGATACTTTGATCCTCAGAAAAAAACACGAGTTGACACGATGGCGGTAAACTAAAATGAAATAATAGGCGACCGGAAAGAACGCATAAGCGATCCGGAAGTTCTCACGCGTCTCCCACTTCTTGGTACAACCGCACAAACCGAATGAACGTGACACCTGGCACTCATGATGACGACAACAACAACAAAAACAACAACAACAAATGTCAACAACAACAGTTTCTACTACTACTCTTACTACTACTACTACTACGACTACGACTACTACTACTACTACGCGGTTGACATTATAAAGAGAGCAACAAAAATACTACGACTACTATTATAAATGCTCAAGTGTGCAGGTGATAACACCACTCAATTTTCTCATTGTCGAAAACCTTAGCCAAAATTTTGATGGAATGCGGCAATTGCAACGACGGATTAGCACTCGGTGTCTACATGTACATATTGAATTATGCGCATCGCATCATCTTTTTATCACTTAATACTCTTTCAATTTCTCCCTGGATGCCACGTTACACTTCACTCATTCGTTAATCAGAGGGAATACAGAAATAAACTTACTTCTGATCGATGTCATCATATGTATATATGAACGATCATCTTACTATGACATTCAAAATTTCATTATTGGCATATGCAACTATTATAGTTTATTCATGGGTGTTTATGTGTTTTCAAACTGATATAATGCATAATATCATGATTCCTTGAATAGGCTCTCTTCTTTCTTCGTATACGACGAGTTTGAGATGGTCGCGAGTGGGCGCCACTCGTGCGCCAAGGCTATACGTACTCTTTATCCTGTGCTCCTGAGTCCATGAGTAGCATTTTGTTATTAATACATTATATATATATATATACTAGTGAGAGATAGTTGATCGTTATTTCAATACATACACCGTAAGATCTTGTCATTACATCTCTGTGAAACTGAATCAACGGGCAACTTGTAAAGCCGTTCCGATATGAAATCTGCAAAATCCCATGGCAACATTTTCAAGAGTTTTTCAACGCAGACCGCGTTCTTGCTCGCGTATTCGTCTTGATGACTTGGGCGATAGTCCATTTATGAATTAAATTTGTAGGCGGGAAAATAAGCGCCTTTTAACGGCTGATTCGAGCGGTAAAAGACTAAAAAAGGCGCGCACCGCTGTATGCCACTCGCCGCAGTCAGTGCGGCCGGAAATTGGTCAACAGTATACTTGACGGTGCAGCGCCTGCATTTTTCAACTTATTGCAATGTCATACTTGGATATATCAAATATACATACATATGTCGAGAAGGAGAAGAAGAGAGGAGCAACGAAGATGTGAATGAAATGAATGTGCGAGATTACCCCAATTTGATACAAGACTCTGGGTACTTGATGCGGACGTTGCCAGTGTTTCTTCATGTCAATCAAGTCGATCTCAATTGCTGCATCTTGAAACTCTTGGAGCTCAGCTAAATACCGACTTTCGTCGAGGGACAGGTACTCGTTGAGGAATTCCTTCCCCGCCTTGTGAAGCTCGATACCGAGAATATTACCGTGGCAACTTGTCCAAAGTCCGACACACATTATCATAAAGAAGCACAATAACACCCTCATATTCGTGATATGGACTTTCTTTATCAGAATGTTTGTCATATATGTATATATACACACACATATGTATATGTATATATTAAAATTTTTCGCACACTCCAATTATAAGTGCCGATGATGTCGTTCATTAAACCCCAACGATGAATTATGATTTGAGAATTAATTTGTCAAAATTCAAGGTCACTGCATTTTCACGCTGCATTTAACCCGGATAGAAGGTACATAGTTTTTCTGCACAAAATTCGTATTCATATATCATCGGAAATTCATGATTCATCGATACCAATCAATAAAAATTTCCTCGAACAAATATAAATCGGGTAAAAATATTCAACACAAATGGTTATATATTATATATTAATTCGCTCGAAGAAAAATGTATTCACATTTTTACTGCACAGAAATAAATAACACTTGGCGCAAATGTTATCGCTGTTCCGAGATGACTGGTCGAACGCAAGAGAGAGAGTGTAAAGTTGAACAGGTCGAATAGTAGGTGAGTGCCGGGCGTATAATGGCGCCCACGGGATACACGAAGGTATGTGGTGGTGAACTGGACTCGTAGACTGGAGGCAAAGTATGAATGGATGCCCCCACCCCTTTCGCTTCTTTCTGCGCCCCTCAAACATCAGCCTCAACTCACGCCCCACTGTTCTCCTCCGTCTTCTTCATAACATCCTCCTTAATCTGTCTACCTACTACACCTCCTGCTCTTAATATCTTTCATCTCCATTTTTGCTCATCTTCATTGTCTTTTGTTCAGATAACCATCAACAAACTCCCGCTTCGTACTCCATAACGTTCATCTTGCTCGTTACCTTCTCTCATTCTTCTACTTTTTACTCACTCTTTTCTTTCTGTTCATTCTCTCCATTCTACCCTTCATCTTCCAGCGTTATGTTCTGGCCAAGTGAGCAGTTATTCCCCACCAGCGAAAAATGACCCCTTCCAGTGCAATATACTTTGTCACAGTATCACGTTCTCTCAGCAAATTCTCATTGCACCAGGTAAATATGAGTGGGGATCGTTCAGCGTGATTCGCTGTTCATGTCTTTCAACTATTTTTCTTTCACAGTTCTCGATAACAGTGATATCATCAACGTACGGCCAATATTTTTCCCACTTATGTGAGCATATACGAAAAACTACACCGTGAAATTTTGATGATATGAGATATATGCACCTGCAGGATGCACAATTTCCTACATCCATTGGTACATGTAGCAAAGGCGTAATACTAAATAGCCATAATTTCCATATGTTTTCCTTTACATTTGAGACAAATGTGGATGGCTCCACACACGTTCCTTGCATAAGGAAGCTCTAGTGCAATTGAATGAGTGCCACTGCTTCATTGATGGAAATTGTGGTCCATTCACGCCCAGTCCTCCCCTCACCGACAACAACACAACGCTACCTCTCCTTTCCACCTCTACTCTTTTCGTTCCTCACAAACAGCTCCAACTCGATTATAGACTTCACCTCACGCGCATATATTACCCACACTTGAGGTGGACATCACACGAAAATGGACTCGCGTGCCTCCATGACCAAATCACCACTGCTGCGCTTATAGGTATCCATCATTATGGATTTACTTTGATACATTAAACTTGGATGGCTGGAGGAATGGTTCAATATTAATGCATATGCATTTGCGTACGCATGCATGCATAAGATACAATTGTGTACAATAGGAGAGGAAAAAAACGAGATGATATATCATCTGCTAAACAAACGATATTGATCGGAGCAAAAAAAGAATGGAGCAAGGAATGTGTTCATGGAGCAGGTGTAAGCAAGTGCTCCAATACCATCCGAACGGAAGCGCAATATCCACTCACATCGGGACCATATCAAATATAATTGTGATTTTCATCAACAATATTCTCATGGTTCATCACCCTTGAATTGTATCCAATTACACTAGCGGATATCACTGAATATTTTGAGCCCAAAAAGTGTTCCCACTATAACTGTTGCAGCAACGATGTATTCCATCATCAAACCACGCTCTTTTATGTACGAACTATATATTTTCCATTCATATTATATATTTTTTATTCATTTGCAGGTAAACTATATGCTGTCTTCGGCCGAAGACATGGTCGTGTAATTGCAGCTGACAATGCGCTTGGTTTTGGTGGGCAATTCAAAATTTCAGCGTCCCTCCCTGTTCCTGAAAGCTTTCAACTCGCTACGGAATTACGTACGCAAACATCTGGATTGGCAAGTCCACAACTCATTTTCAGTCATTGGGAGGTGAGTCTATTCCATTCTTTTTATCATACGAGAAATTATCCAAGAATAATACTACAATATACATGACATAACTTTTGTTCTCTATTCTTGACCGTAGATAATAGAGCAAGACCCCTTTTGGGTACCATCTACTGAAGAGGAATACCTGCATTTTGGTGAGAAATCAGATAGCGGAAATCGTGCCAAAAGATATATTGACGCAATCCGTCGCAGAAAAGGTTTACCTGTTGATTCTCAATTAGTAACACATGCTGAAAAACAACGAACTCTTTCAAGAAACAAATAAAAGTAACTGAGTTTATTTCTCTATGTATATATTTACACATGTGAAATCAGATATTGTTTGGAAATCTTCCTTCAATGTAAAAAAGTATCTAATATTCGAATATGTTATACGACGAACAATTATTCCGATTCAATCATCATTGAAAACAATTTTTTTTCCCTGAAATCCCTGCTTGAGGATATCCTGTTGTTTTTTTCTCGCTGCCCAAGATGGATGCAATTCGTTACTGCTCCTTTTGGTTTGTTCATCCCTGTGTGAAGTTCCTGTACTTTCAATACAATTAACTTTGAATCGTACATTTGTAACGTTGCGGGATGACCTATCTGCAGGATTCAACAATTTATTCCTGTATTTTGCATGTTTTTGTGGGAATTCATCATGCTTAAATCTTGCTTTGAGGCTCGAGCGAGAATTCCTCATACTGCCATGACACACTGAAGTAGTGAATATTCCGTCATTGCGATCAATAACATTACGTGAATCCGTGATTACAGCCATAAGTGAGTTCCCATTATCAATATTTTTATCAGTTGAAAATACATCAATCTCCTCGTCGCTTCTCACATCTTTCTGAGATTCGACGTCGTTCACCGTCGGATCAATCATTCCAATATTTTGCATTATATTGTCAGCCACATAAAACCTCTTAACTGTTCCCAATTTACTTACAATCTTTACTATGGAAGATTCTTTGGGCTTGGAGTCGAGAGTCTCAATTTCCTCATCTTCCGGCAAATCCCTGACTACTTTTATGTTGCCCCAAGTAGTTTCAGTTTTAGAGACTATGGCTGAGCTCTTTTCCGAATCAATCACAGTGCCATCTGATCGATTGCGATTTGATAAATTGTTACATGATTCTTTGTGAACATGTGCATCCATTGCCATAGATGATTTAATATCGCTCGTATTTCGTTGAATTTGATTAGGTCGCGCAACGTCTTTGGTTCTATGTTGTTTATTTTTGCGATCAGTCGTGTATTGTTCTGAGTTGAAATATATTTGATAGTTTGGGAATGTTTCCTTGAACTTGTCTATACTGTCTTTTAGATGTTTCTGGAACGTTAATTTGGTCATGACCCTGGTTCTTGCATCAACACTAGGGTCTACCAAAACCTCACGTAGATTTCTTACATTGATGATGCCAAATCTTGACACATCATCATCTTTCAATTTTTTCAATATTTTCACTTCACCCAACAGTTTATCCACCTTTCTTTTATTCTTTTCGATTAAATGTTCGTTTCCACGCTTACGAGAATTCATGAGCTTTATTTCTCTTATAAGTTTCGATGCGAGCGCAACACGAGCTTTCCGCACAGCGTGTCTCATTTTTACAATCTGCAAAAAAATTAGAATTTGTCAATATTCGCAAATGCATAACCTTTAAATATGATATTATTAACGGTGTGAGAAACGAGTTCCAATCGGGTGAAAAAATTCTCTAACATACATCATTGTTCATAGCAATTCTATCCATATTGATCAAATATACATCATACGATGCGCAATTAATTCATTATGTTTACTGACACAAATATTGAAATTGAATCATGAACAACCATCTTGAATGAATATAAACATCTGTAGTTTTAAAAAAAGCGTGTTGAAAGCGAGTTGAAAGGCTACAACGACGACAAGGACTGAAAAATCTGTGTGGACTTGTGACCCAGTGATGCCACATCGCTGGCGAAAAGTTCCCCTACATTGCGGCCAAACCAATGTAGAGTCCATTGAAGAGGCCAGAAAGTGGGAGAACTTTTGGGCAGCGATCTGGCTTCACTGGGTAGCACACCCATATCGCATAGTGGTTCCGCAGAGATACTATAGATGATGAAAAGAGGAACTTGCAAGTTGAGTGGACAAATATAGAGAAATTACTTATGTTTCCATCTATCAGTAAGGTCAATTCTCATGACTGTCCTCTCATCACAAATTTTCATCTTATCGTTTACTACCATCTTTCCCTCACGTACAGTCATGATCATTAATATCAGGCATTAATGATCATAGATTTAAGTAACCCCAACATTATCTGAACATCTTGTTTGTTCCCGTGTCTTGAATATTTCAACAAAATTTTCTCTCCTTTTGAACTTCGCGCCTAACGTCTGTGATTTCTGCGCACGCTCAATGTATGGCTGAGCGGTCACCTATCCAAGCAGCAATTGTACTCGGTGCTGCTGGATGCTGCTCTACTCTGTGCTACCAGATCGAGCCGAAAAATTTTCCCTACTGTTCGACCGAACCGATGGAAAGTCCGTTCAAGAGGCCAAAAAGTGGGAGAACTTTTTCGGTTCCATCTGGCAGCACGAGGTCCGTGGTCAACTTGGGTGATCGCCCGAGCCAGACCAGCCAGACGAGAACCGCGTGGTTGCGCGTAGCCATTACAGTCGCTTGAATTGAAGTACGTATCAACATTAGCAACAATTCTAATGGAGGTTGCGTCTCATGAATCGAAATCTTCCCAATTGGAAAAGCTCGACCAGGGTAATACTGGCTGGGCTGATGTTTTCCACAAAATTCTTAAAACAAATAAACCGAAAAAGAAGAAAACACTCGTTCTGTCCAGGGCTAAAAAATTGTCAGAAGTTGTGTTAGGGGAAAGTGTAGATCCATTACCGTATGAAATTGATGGTGATACTGAAAATAAAAATATACTTGAGGGACCTGACAATCAGCAAACTGTATTAGAATTGTCAAATAAAAAACGCGAGAAAAAGTCTTTAGTGCTAAGGATAAAGCCATCAATAACAGATCGAGGAAGGGAGAGGATATTACAGAAAATTGCCACAAAGTAAGCTTCCCAGTATTCTACTTTATTCAATTTTTTACATCATTCTAAACAGTCAATAAGTTGCAGTATAAATTATAATGTTACAGAGGTGTCGTACAATTATTCAATGCTGTGAGACAACAACAGATAGAATTAGAAAGAAGATTAGTGCAAGCAGGTCCGTTGGAAAGAAAACGGGAACAGGTTCTTAATAGTATAGATAAACGTGCATTTCTTGATGTACTCATGGGTGGGTCGAAAAGCATCCAGGTCAACAGCGACGAAATTGAGACAAAGAGTGAAAACAAAAATGAAGCCAAGGTAATAGCTATTTTTACTCAAAACACTCATGCATGAGTAATGTCATTTTCCATATCTTTGGAATTTCCATCAGATCTGGAGTGTATTACGCGATGATTTTGTTATGGGGGCTAAAATGAAAGACTGGGATAAAAAAGCACTCAACACAGATGACTCATCCGAGGTTGAAGATATAGAGAGCAGTTGATGATATATTTTAAGGTAAAAATATGACATATATATGACTGAATAAATCTATGAAAAAATGAATTCGATAAATGAGAAGAGAGAAACATTGCAGATATAGTACAAAGCATTTTAATATTTTTTTAAGTACATCAATAAACCTAGAAAATGATCGTGGTGAAGGGATTGAGCGCGTCAGAAGCTCGTGATATAATTACGTAAGATCTAGATAATGATTCTCTGTATTTTCTCCTGATAGATAAAAGTATCGTATTTGCATGTCTGCATCAAGTGATGAAATATTGTGAAATGACCAAGATCAATAGATTTTATATCCTTCCGAGTCACATCTCGTCTCTACATCAAATTTCTTGTTTCAATGTATTTCTAATTTTCTCTTCAACGTAATTGCGCAAATAACTGTATATCAAATCGATCTCGATGATGCGCGTGATTTTTCATAATACTGAGCTCGTTATATTCCTAGTTTTTCTGAGAACTGTATCGTGGAATGTTACCTCGGACCGTCTCATCTATCGCAGGAACATCATTGATTCATCACATTACACTCTACTTTCTCTTATGTCTGCCAGGGCACCAAAATCATTGTTCTCCTCATCGGTATTTTCATTCTCGTTACCGATTGTCGAATGCCCTCCAAATCTTGAGCCTCCTCTCGGAATACCATGTGCATTTCTACTACGATCATTACCTCTCGATGATTCATTACTCAATGTTAATTCATCGGGTAGTTCAACAGATGTTTGGACCCGAACATTGTAGAAATTCGTTCTATCATCTCGATTACCTTCGATTGTATGCGTTCCCATCTGGTCACCGTGTGCATTGGGAAGTACCATTGTCACTGTCTGTTCCGATTGTCTTCGGCCATCCAATCCACCGTCATCAATATTTGATCGTAAAATGTCACCCCTGCGACTCAATGCCGTTTGTTGCAAACATGAAACATGATTGACTTCATGTGAAGATTTGCATAACCCTTCGTGAAATGTAGTTCTATTCAAATCTTGTGATCGCGATGTAGGGATACCAGCAGCATTGGTGTGATCGATATCAGGAACATAAATACTACTGAATTCATTATTTATGTATATATCATCAAGAGGGTTGCTTATAAGCGAAGGATTCCTTGCTATATTACTCCGTGGAAAACTTTGACTAGAGAATGAGGTTATCGTTGCGTAAGGGTGATAAGTGACATTGTTTATCGGATTACTGATTATATGTGGACAATCATCAAGACTACGTAACTCTATCTCATCCTTGTGTGTCTGACAGTAGTCGCGTAGTTCAATTTCATATGGCAGATTGGCGAATCTGCGGGAAATACATAAATCGATGAATATTTAATATTACCAATATTTGATATAGAAATCGTACATATTCATAAGTATAATATTATATATGTGTACTCATATTCATTTATGATATGTCTTTAGTCAAATCCAACCTGTGTAAAACAATGTCAGAGTATGATGGTGGCATATCTCCTTCGTCTTTCCCGTATATGCTCTCATAAGTTGGCGGTGGGAAACAGCCTATAGATCCAATACTGTCCTTACTTGGCGTCTCTGCATCCATTTCTAATATGCTTCCCTGACTATTTTGTAATTGATGTCGATTAATATATCTAGGATTTCTCTGTGCTCGTATGACATTCTCTCCCAATTCTACTAGATCGAGACCTGACCGTAAATGGCTCATTAAGAAAATTAACTCATTTTCAAATAAATGAATTTTCCTTTCCAACGATATATATACCACATTTACCTGTAGAATCTGTTTGAAGTTGTGTGAATATGGTGCCATCCACAACAAGCATCCTCCCATGTGGCAATAATATTATAGTCGGAGTAGCAACCATTGCTTGATCGCTGCCACCGTATCTTGGATCAACTTCAGGATCTTCCAAACGACAACAGCAGTGCCTCCTACAGAGTGATCGACAGAACGGTGCACCCCAACAACAATAGGCGAATATAAAGCAGAGAACAGCAAGCATGACCAACAGAGCTGCTACTCCTTGACCTTGCTGTGCTGCAACCAAGCTTGGACCACCAGCCACTCCGACTCCAAGGCCAAATCCACCCCCAGTTCCACTATTCATTGCTTCTAGAATATTCGAAGTAAAATAAATGTAACGTACATCCATATTGATCTCGGATTGCACTCATCTATAATCACGAGAACACAATGATAGACTTTTGGAAAGTAATTTTTAGCCACGCATATCGTGTCATCACTGAACGCGACCATTATGCAACGGTTCATAACTAAAATACAGAAGATTTCTAACATCTGTACTGAAGACAGATGTTTCGTCAAACTCTTTGTTTTGATTGGTATATCTGTGTTACGTATATGTTCTTTGACTCGTGCATCTCTTTACCATTTCACATTCTAATCGATGCGACATCCAAGTGAAAGTTTTTCGTTATCGAACCATCCCATCAATCAAACATTGCTTACAGTTTAGTATTGTTGATATTATCATCAGAATTATTTGCATTCATGTTTTTTTTTCAACATGAGAGTATTCTGTTATAATGAGAAATGAATATTCTTAATTACTACCTTAGCTGATGATATTATAGTATCTCGTTGATGTTATGTTTGTCGTGAGCACCACGACCTGATGCGGTCCCCAAAGTGAGGGAACTACTGATACTGGTGATTTGTATCAACGTTGGGAGTCACTATGACAAACCATTTCGGTACTATACTACTACACTGAATTCCACAGCAATCACTATTATGGTGACGAATTGTCCATTCTTTATCAAGCCGTTATTAGATACTGGTTCATCCGATGAACATAAAAGTAACACTCATAATAAGAGAATATGATTGGAATGGGAAAATAATCCAAAGAATAATCCTCAGTACCAGCTGCCGCGCACTAAAGAGTTCCATCACACCGTATGCACTGAACAATATAGAACAATTTTGGCGATGAAAATGATGGATGATATATTACGATAATTTGTTTTCATCTGAATTAGCATGGGCTTCCAATATGAATCCCATTATTTTCATCAAATGTTCACCATTCTACATTATCGAAAACTTCCGATGTACATTCCGACGATGAATTTCCATACCTACTTGGACAAATAATACAATTGATACTGGATTCATATGAAACTGATGACCAACTCAAAATGCAAAGGGCGCGATTGAAAAGAGTATGTAGGCAGCTCTGCAACATCATAAAGAGGGTGCGTACAATCACGCTTCTGCGCACCTGTGTCATGTTGAAATTCCCAAACGTCAGAAGTTTATAATGTCTTTACAGTACAGTTATGTTTTACATATTGCACACTGCCACCAACTCCCGCTAATAGATGATCCATATCAACTTTGTACAATCAATTTATTGCCATATAGATTGGACTGGGAATAAATGTTCATACCGAATAACTTCGCCGTTCAAGAGATGGCATAAAACCTTCATGTACTGGAGTATCAATTCGCTCAATGAGTATTATACTATTGAAATAGAGTGCGCACATATGTATGCGATGTTCCGTATTTCGATTCCAAACAAAATTGACTTTACGATGAACGAGGGTCACACCAATTATATCGATTTCTCCGGTAGCACTTGCAACTCATTTTTTTTACCTATAAAATGGTATTCGCCTCAGAATTCATTTCACTATAAAATTTCCAGAATGGAAGATGAAATTGTTAACACTAATTTTCGAAGCCTATTCTATTTGAAATTTATTTGTACAAAACAGTCAATAATTCATTACGATTCCGGAAGCATTATATTGATCCACTGAACCAGTTTTTGGATTTCCGGTGTAACTAATTCATGTTCAACCCCACGCAGTTCTATATATTCTGTTTGGACATTGAGATAAGACATTGTATGATGCATCTCATTCCCCCATTCGGGTGGTACAAGAGTATCTTGCAAGCCATGGAACTGAAGTAATGGGGGTTTATTGTTCCCGCCACTTTCATTCAATGTCTGAAAAGCAACGATGCTGTACACCATGATTCCAATTAATATTATATTTATGTTTTGCTCACCTTATATACTAAAGAGTTTTCATTGAGAAAAGATGACATGACAACACATCCCGCCATTTCGGGTTTGAAACGATACGCTAGATGCATAGCCAACGCCCCACCCATTGAAAAGCCCCCAACCACCATTCTCTCCAATGGAATACCATTTTTGATTTCATCATCAATCAAATCTGATATAATTTTGCACATGCCATCAATAGAATGAGCGTTCTCTGATGAATTCTTGTGTATAGCGTCACGATCGAACCATACATTACTAATCTGCAATTTATCGCAACGTTAATTAAATAGCAGTGTAACAATACATTAAATTACATATATATTTCGTATGTTTCTTTTCAATTACCATGCCGTGTAAGGGTGTATAAGGTTGCGATAATGCTGTAGGATATATAATTTTTATATGTGAAAATCTCAATTCTTTCCGGTTGAGAACATCAATCCACTTCTTGATTCCATTTCCGGAATCACCTAAACAATTAATGAAAGTTTTAAATATTCGTATAAGAAGAAAATTTTTCATATTATATTTACCAGATCCATGGAAGAAGATTAATGTTGCGGTATGCTCCTTGATAGGTTGTACAATCATCATTTTCGAAGACGCCAGCATAGTTCGAACAACACTCCCCATTTTGAATAAATTGTACATATATATATATGTGAATTAAATTCGGGTTGTAGACAATCCAATGGATCTCAACTTGTTTTCTTATCAAATACGAATATTTCCATGAGATAGATATTGAAGCGCTATTTACCAATCAATCTCAATATTGCCACAACCAATGTGAAACTTGTGTGGCTAGAAGTCAATTTAACACTATCAATAATCAACTCATAGTATATCGTGGTATTGACAGTCGATAATACTCTCTCGATAATAGATAGTGATTATAGTTTCTGAACATTCGAAGATGGTGCTTTTATTACGTCCCGGTGTTTATTGATATCATTCGATTCGCTTGATGCGTTTGATCCAAGAAAACCTAACCAATAACACTTATGTGAATGTATTTTTGTCTATTTACATTAAATTATTGATTCTGCACCGATCATATGAATCCGATGATTACGAAGTTAATGAATGACTTTGATAGCGCTCTTCTAAACCGCCACATAATAATAACATGTACATTTACCCATCGCTTGCACTTTTTTCGACAATGTTTACGATCGTACACCAGATAAAAGCATTGGTTGACAGTGTCAGGTGAGGATCGAATAAGATAGACAGAAGGAAAAAATATAAAAAGACATCACACCATCATCATTTATCTCCAAAATTGATTATGTTATCAAAATTATTCATCCCATTGTATGAGCAAGAGCGTGCAACTGCATCGCAGGGAATAGACTCAATCGCCCTTCAAATGGATAGATAATAAACTACGTCTGATAATAGATCATTATATAAGAGGTCTGCAATGATGAAACGTAATGGTGAGGCTGTCTCATGATGTAGTTCATTCGATAATAAACCAGCCGGGAGGAATAGAAAAGGGTTTGACTAGAGTAATTCAGCCTGATTCAATTCATGTTAAATCAAATTGCGAATTCCAGAACGCTTTCCACTGCAATTTCACGATGGTAATGTGCTGTCAATACAGCAGTCATTAGAATAACCAATATAATTCGTTTTATTTCGGTTGAAAAATTCCTACTATCCATTATGGATTTCGATGGATTTTATATTCTGTCGCTATACGCTTCACTATTATTTTTGTCATATGTATAATGGATACCACCTTATTCTGTTTCCAAATTGCAAAGTGTTTGCATTGATATATGACCATTAACTCATGCAAATATCGAGATGACAAAAAAAATGGAATAAGTCACGTGAATATAGTGTCATCAACATTCATGAATATCGGCGTAACATTCATCGTTCATTGATGTTTTGTGTCTACATTATACTCCGCCGTAATTTTCTAACTGTTGAGCACTTCCTGTTTTATTTAATTTATATGCATATGCAATAATACGAAGACCCAATCAGAATGTTCATAGTATCAATCAATGTGCCCATAATTGGAGTCTAAATAGAATGAATGGAGATAAATCAAACGGATGATCGAAATGCGTACCACTATCATATAAATATATATAGTATGACCTGATGTTACTATTGGAATGCATGTCGCACGTTCTTCTCCTAATAAGGCATACATAAAACTCAATAAGTGTCACTTGTCAGTGTTCATTCCCGGCTATTCGTGTTTGCTACATGAACAATTGACGTTTGTTTTATTGGAATGTACGCGCGAAAGTTCCATCGTCCACGAACTTCGGAGGTACCTAGAGCGATACTGCAATTTGTATCCGACAAGTAGTGTCATCTGTGGGGGAATGATGAAGTTCACTCATTCTACATAATATACATGTAATGTTAATATATCATCTGTGATGAAACACGGGAAAATAATAGAGAGTGAGGGTGAGAGAGGGTGCGCAGATATGAGAATAATAGAGAAAGAGGGATACACTTTGCATGCACTGTAGATGCCACATTACGCATTGTGCCCCCACTGCGCGATGCATCTGGTAGGCCAGGCGTGGTCATTCGGGTTTGAGTCGTTTATCTGTGACTGTTTGCGATCCAGCGTTGCTTAGCGTTACTTAGCGTTGTGCGTTTTACATTAACGCTTTATCGTAGTTTTTGTGTGATTGTGCTTGTATCGCATTCCCGGTTCGGTCAATGTTCACAATCTATATTGGTTTATACCATTTTATTACTGATTCAATAAGTTGACGCCGTACCACACTATCGAAAGTAGTTGGAATAAAAATTCTTCCATCAATTTGTTTCATTCCTCTTAAAATTACTATTATCATTATTGAAACTAAACTCCCACAGTAATAAGGTATACGTGGTATTGTGATTAGTCAATCAAGACATCTGTCTCATACGGTACTATGCAATAGACAATTAGATTGCGTGTCACCGAAAGGAAAAAATCACATTTTCATTTTTAGAGATTGGGTGAAAGAAGAATATGTAGGAAAGTGGAAGCCTTCATAACGATACTACATGGCGACGTGAATCATCACTGGATAAGTTTGCGTGTGTATTCCAAAATCGAAAATTACTCTACATGTATATATACATATGCACTGCAAATATTCTCTTTGAATTTTGAGGAACGACTTTCGATCGTGTGAATCCACATCGTCACTTTGTTGGATGTGTTGTTTATCATACTCTGTTCATATAACATATCCTAAAGTTTCATTAACTGATGCTATGGTAATTGTCCATTTTCTCGAGTAACGATCAAAATGAATTTTTTTTCTATGAATATAACTGTTTCTACGAGACTATGGTGAATATAACTACATTATTGGCAAAAAAAATACGATAAAGAAAAGAAACTATTGCACTTCATTGCTTTGGTGATAGAATACGAATAATCTCACCCTAAATCTTTCCAAATATTCATCATGTGGTCTTGCTTGTCACATTTCACTGTATGTAAGGGATAAGTCATTAACACTGTCAATATTGTTATCATTATCGCCGCACTTATTATGCACTATTATAAGATATTATCATGATGAGGATTTGGACGCTATTAAATGTTCCAAACAGTGTGTGTTCTTATACAATGGATATATCTATTGGTAAATGTTATAAACACTTATGCTCTTCATCTACAATTTATGTAGAAGGTTATTGTTTCATCGCATTATTATCCGCATTGTTTTCATATTTACATTTTCCGTCGTTTGTCCTGATATGCCTTCAAAAGTTTATCAACTATGGCATCTCTGGCGAGACGCACCGTAGGATTACTCACATTTGTTATTGATAGAGATGGGTATGTTGCATCAACGATACGGTCAACAAACTAAGATCGAGTGGTCAAGAAATCGATTTCGCGCAAGTAATATTCACGTTTACAAAATATAGATAAATTTTGCCTATATTACATGAAACAAATCTATCAGTTGATGGAATACTTAATATAATAAATTTGACACTTTGCTGTTCACCATTGTCTCAAAATAATTGACATACCATAGAAAATAATTGGGGACAATATATATATATATATATATCACCGCTGAATCAACTATTTCTCTCGCAGTTGAGGAACTTCAGAGTCGGATGAGATACTAAATTGTCAAATCATAACGAATCATCACCTAAATTTATTGGACAATGTCGACGGAGAATCACAATGGTAGTTCTGCACACACAAACGGTGGGATTAAAACCGTAATTGGTAGTACTAGCAGTGACAACATTTCATCTGGTGGTTCAATGACAACAACAGCTATCACATCGTCTACAAGAACAATATCGAACAATACGTCATTCCTGTACAGCAGTAATTCAACATTAAATCGAGATAAACCAAGGCAGGCGCCCCCGCCTACATTACCCAAGTACACATCGAGTTTCAACACCGGAACAAACGGCACTAGCGAAAGACTTGCCAGGGAGCGTGAAGTCGGCGGCAGTTACAGGCTCGCCAGTTTGGATAGATTAGCCCTACGACAAAGGATACTGGACAGTGAGAAGGCCAATGGAGACATTGCAAATTCGGTAAGAAGACTAATCGGATGACAATAGTTTTCAGAGTGGATATCTATATCAACGCTCCGCATCGGCTTTTTTCTCACTTTTAATATCACCCTTCTGAAGCACTGCAACTAAACACACGGCTATTCGCAATCGTATGATCGTATAGATGTAGTGTCTTTGCTCAGACCCATATTATGCTATTCGAATTCCTCAAACATCATGACATTTGCAGTATTTCCACCAGACATTAGGGTCAAGCCTATGAAAAAATCTTTTATACCACACCAATCCCACACGATTTTTCGAGAAATGAAGTTCGATTGTGATACGTTACGTCAGCCTTCACTTCGTCCGATTACACTCGAAAACCTTGAAGGATGATTAATATACTTACTGAGAATTGAGTTACTCATGTAATATTTTTGCAACTGAGATTTGCAGTGTTATGATCGATTGGGTTGACATTTTGACGAAAAATTTTTTTATTTCGGAACCACATGCTATTCATTAACATGACATAAATATACATAATCGATAATTTAACATACGGATTTTGCAGTTCATTATTGGTCCTCTTGATTTTCCAGATACAAATGAAACGTGAACTGTTTTTCAAAGGTGATAGTGGTGGATTAATCACTTCACCGTCAGTACCATCCGTTCCGCCACCGCAGCCTCCAGCGACTGTAATGTCAGCAGTTTCAGTAACACCTACCGTAGTAGCACCAGTAGCACCAGTGAAACCCCGATTACCTACAGCTGCCGCCAACTCAAATCAATCTGATGCTGTGGAGGACAGCAATAAAAAAGAATCATTGCGTAATGACTGTAACAAAGAGTTGTCTGGACTACAAATTCATCAACGACCTGTAGCACCCTTAACGAAAGCTAAGGAACTAGATGGCTACGTCGGATTTGCCAATCTACCTAATCAGGTATATAGGAAAGCAGTTAAAAAGGGTTTCGATTTTACTCTCATGGTGGTTGGTGAGTAACGATGATATACGGATTGTAGATACATGATAATTTTATATTCGGTGAAAATGACACTTTCTCTGTTTCAGGTGCGTCTGGTTTGGGGAAGTCTACGTTAATGAACTCTATGTTTCTCGCTGATGTGTACAGTGAGGAACATCCCGGACCTAGTTTGCGAGTGAAAAAAACTGTTGCGGTTGAAACAAATAAAGTAATTTTAAAAGAAAATGGTGTGAACCTCACACTGACTGTCGTTGATACTCCAGGATTTGGTGATGCTGTAGATAACAGTAACTGGTAACGACGCAATTACATTATGCGTGCATTGTAAATTTCGAAGATAACTTGCAAAATTATCAATTCATTGTCATTGCTGATAGTTGGGTACCTGTGATCGAGTATATTGAATCGAAATATGAAGAATTTTTGAATGCCGAGTCACGTGTTGTCAGACGACAAATACCAGACAGTCGAGTACACTGTTGTTTATACTTCGTTGCGCCATCTGGGCATGGTTTAAAGCCCTTGGATGTCGAGTTTATGCAGCGACTACACGATAAAGTCAATATTATTCCTGTGATTGCTAAGGCTGATACAATGACTCCTGATGAATGTGCACATTTCAAAAAACAAGTATGTCCAATACACTATTGACGAAAAGTCCTTTTCAATCTTTACGGTTGGTCGTTTCATCTAAGTAACGGAATATGGTTCATTATTTCGTTACTCGATTAGATATTGAACGAGATGGCTCAACACAAAATAAAAATTTATGAATTTCCTGAACTCGAGGAAGAGGAAGAAAACAAAATTCACAAAGTACTTAGGGACAGGGTACCATTTGCCGTTGTTGGAGCAAATACTGTGGTTGAACATGATGGCAGGAAGGTGCGTGGTAGAAAGTATCCATGGGGTGTGGCAGAAGGTGACGATAAGCAGATTTGACATATTTATTTCGACTGATTTGTCATAATCACTATGATTATTTATTAACAATAACTTATTTATAGTTGAGAATTTGGAACATTGCGACTTTATCGCACTACGAAATATGGTAATAGGAACACACTTCCAAGACCTTAAAGATGTTACAAATAATGTGCACTATGAAAATTTTCGTTGTCGGACATTGGCAGGACTCGGTGTTGATGGGAAACCCACGCGACTTTCGAATAAGTAAGTGGCATCAATTCTTCTCATATACGCTGGTATGAAGAAATCATAGTTGATGAGAAATAGATGATTTTCATCGTGTAAGGAGGTGAAGTATCACGAAATTTCATGGAAAAGCGATTATTGTTATTCTATACCCCGATGAATATTAAGAGAAACAAGCTTGTGCATGCAAACCCAATATGAATAGTACAGATATGTTTAGTCCTATTACCGTCTCTTAATGGATAGTCAGAATTTAATATGAACCGTTGAAAAATGATGAAATGACACGACTCATTAGAGTGTTTACAGAAGAAAGATATTTTTCTTCGCAATAGACAATGAAATTTTAATAGTAATTTCTTTATTGGTCAGTTTGTGCCCTCCAGGAGTGATGAACAGTTTCATGACAATGTGGTAAGTGGTGTTGTCGGAGCAGTGCTTATGTACTCCAGAGTTGTGTGCACAAGTCTTAATAATTGTCTTATCGTCCTTCTTACGAATTCATGTTACAACTCTATGAGCAGTTGGGATTTAATCCATACCCATATAAATGATTCAGTGTGATGTCTTGACTGTTCCTTCGAACGTTTGCAATTATTGATACACAAGATGCTAGTATTGCACAGCGAATGATATATTCTCAACTATGGTTTTTTTTTTGTTTTATTGTTTTTCATCAGGAATCCATTAGCACAATTGGAGGAAGAAAAACGTGAACACGATAACAAAATGAAAAAAATGGAAATGGAGATGGAACAAGTCTTTGAGATGAAAGTTCGGGAGAAGAAACAAAAATTGAAAGACTCTGAAGCCGACGTAGGTTCTATTCATATTCCGTTTATTATTTGACATTATTTTCAATTATCTACTGATGCGATTATATAAACAGCTACAAAGACGACATGAGCAAATGCGTCGCTCATTGGAACAACAGTTACGCGAATTAGATGACAAACGTCGACAATTTGAGAATGAGAAACAAATTTGGGAGCAACAGACTGGTCAAACTATTGAAGAATTACGCAGACGAAGTTTAGAAGCAAATTCGAAAGAGTGAGTAGTTTGATTGTCTCAATTATCCATCATATTATATATGTGCGTCCGAGTACTATATGTTGGCTCAATCTTCTTGTCTGGTTAATTATAATATGTACCATATCTTATAATTTATTTCATTTTAATGCATGCAGCGATTTATTGAAATTTTACAAAAGGCAAGTCGTAATAGAACTAAAATGAAAAACCAACAAGTGCTGCATGAAGAAGCTTTGAATATTTAGAAGTGTGCCTTTCAAGAGCTTTTCCGCTTATTAATATTGAATGTGCTGCTCGTGTATACGAAATCGGGGTGTCCATGTGATTTAGGACAGGCTCCGTATCATCAGAAGGATCCGGTGGAACAGGGGGGACATTGAGAGGGTCTCGAGGATTAGGGAGCCTCCTACGTCGTCACACGAGTTTCAAATCATCGCAAGACAACCCCACCCAGATACATCCATAGTAACATTCAAAGGAATCACAATTACTCCATAGTTTATGATGTATCGCGTTATTATTATAACAACTAAACATAGAAATTTATATATACTTATACATCGTACACAAATACTGTTTAAACCTTCATAGGTGATTTTGTCGTTCTCTGCCAGTGTGTGACAATTTTTTGGTTGACAATTGAAAGTGCATATTTCTGTCACGAGTTTTTGATATCAATAAACTTATCATGAACACAATAAACAGTATGAAATTTATCATATTCATATAATTCATTTGTCTGCCAAATGGTATTTAGAACTAAATGACGAAATTAGGGGGAAGACAACAATATGGGACACACATCATATGATATAATTTATATGAAATATAATCGCATATATGCGACAAGAGTATATTGAAAAGAATATTTGTCAATGTGCTTGGGGGAAAGACAATACCACTGTCAACTGAACACATATATTGTTACTTCGATTATTTAATTCATCAATGTAAAAGTCGATACGAATATGAATTACGCTTTTATAATCATGCATTATCATGGAGGGAAGAAGGATATATTCACTAACTGCTTTCATTCACTTTGCAACTCATTGAATGAGTGAAGTCCATAGACATTCATATTGATGCATGAGTTTACTTTTCTTTGGATGGTTATTTCAGGTCCAGACATTTAGTTGTGTCATATCTATGACGGGAAAATCCAATATTTTGTCCTAGGGCGTCCTAGAGTAAATAATATGCGGCCCATATCCAGCTTGTTGTTCATTCATTTATTGCAACATATTTATGGTTATATTAAGGCATGATCAAATATTGTTTATGAGCTGTGTTACCATGTATTCATAACGACTGTGCATTAATACTTATCTATACCATGTCGCAAAATAATGCGGTTTTCATTGATTATGTGCCGAAGAATAGGAGAATATGAAGAAACCAGTGATACTCACCATTTTTGACTTTCAGGGGTGTCGATGGCAAAGAGAAGAAAAGCAAGAAAAAAGGACTATTCTAAACACACTTGAGCAAGCCAAAAATATAATCCGCAGGATCATTATATAGGAAGTTATGTGCATGAAACTTTATACTTCATTTATGGAACATTAAGGCTGTAGCTGTATAAACTGACTTTTTATAGTCAGAAAATGATTTCTTCATTCAATGAGCGAGTTTTATTGCGCCCAGTAAAACAACTATTTCATTGTATAAAGATGTAGCATTGATAAGACTTTGAAATTTTTCACACTAATACTATAATATGGATACTTAAAAAAAAGTGGTTTCACGATAGTTTGAAGACAGTTGGGAAGATTCCTGATGCTTCCGGGTATGTTCAATCGTTTGATGATGATCAGAATAATATATGCATAATGTTGACGATCATGACGCTGAGAAAAAATATTCATTTATGCCACTGAGCAGACAAAATGAATACTATGAAGAATGAATTCGGTCCACCACTTTTAGCTCAAGAAACAAACTGTAATAATGCTCTATTTATATCCATTTATATTGATTGTACAAATATTTAATACTTCCGGTTTTTGGAATTGTAGTATTCTCCGTGATATAAATCAGTTGCGACAGTGTCCATGTAACATTGGGCTTTCACCACTAACATAGTTTTTGACAGAATAGAACTATGAAAAAGAGCTATTCATACAACAATTTGCATAAATATGTCACGAAAAATGGCCAGAACTGTCATGAATTTCTCAGATTGACATTACGATACTGCGTCAGGTATTCGTAGCTATTTTTGATGCATATTCATAATCAATAAGTAGATATGGTGCATCGGCATTCATGTAATATCGTAAACGTCAAGATATATCAAAATTGTGAGAATGATTATGGAATGAATTCACAGTTATGGTGAATAATGTCACCTTAACATTCATTATAATATTTCGTCCAAGTGGTTGAGTTAGTTGAACATATTGCGTCTCAAATTCCATTCTCGATTTTATCACCCTAAACCATTTGAAAATTTACAAACCTAATGCCACCATTATATCTTATTTTACTCAACATTTCTCAGCATCAATGAGCTATTCCTATCATTGTGAACATAACAAATTAATTTGTAAGATTACGTGCCAAATGACATGTTCATACACCATGATCAAATTGGTTGAGGGAATTAATGTTATGAACTGGAAAAAGTTACTTAAACATTGTGCCATTGCGAAACGCATCAGATATCGGCTTGATGATAGCATTTGAAAAATTTTAACTGCGCATTTTCTCCAGTTTCGTCATATTGCCTAAATACAAATAATGACAATTCTATGCAATTTAGAAGGCAAATATTCGCAATACAATAGTTCTGATTGGTTTTACCACTTCGGATATGATTGAACGGATCACTTTATACAGTCAACTATAGACTTTTTCACGAACTGCCATCAGTATGATGGATATTCACATACTAAGATCCATAACATTCCTACCTGATGCGAATTCATAATCGATGAGAAGAAGAAATTAGCCAGATGCGCACATCATGCTTTTTCATTCACTCCAGTGGATGATGTGTCATGAGCACACACCAGAGTGTATACACTTGAGTGTTTCATCAAAAATGCTATACCAATTTCTATTTGTACATTAAATTATGAAATATGCTTCGTTGTTACTTATGCAGTAGGATGGTAAAGGAACATGTTGTAGTCAGTGGAAGTGTATGAGTACACAAACAAAAAGTATTGAAAAACGAAATAATTGACGTGGAAAAAAAAAGTATATTTTGCCGTATAAGACAAAAATTGCTGCCGCCATTTACAATATAGATTGAGCTATGGTTATTGAAATGATATGAAACGTACTATAATTGTGTATATTAAATAATGCATTATTGCACGTTTGCTCGATTATCTTTCTTGCCTACCTTTATTTCTCCATATCAACATATACATGTATGTATACAAACGTGATAATAATTTCAACTTTGAGTATTCTTGTATCAATGATGAATGGAAGAGTTGGTTGACTATCTTGGTATTGTAGTGATGATTCAATAGCCCATCACATCCAAGATGTATATTTATGTATGTAGTAGTCATATGAATCAATCGTTATTCTACATGCTCCAATAGATAATTATTGTTGCATATCTTCACAGTGTGCCACTTCACTATCCATAAAGTACGGTGAAGGTAATTGTAATATAGTCCACATGAAAAATTTCTGTGCAAATTATTATATCACAGTAATGGCATTTATTGATTTTATATATATGTAGACATATTCAGCACATTCTTACCAGTATATATGCGTGAATATAGGACAGTATTTTGGCATTCGTATATATGTGATGCATGACGGTATGGGCTGACATTCAAGCTGTAAAGACAATTGTGGGAGAATTCGGTGGAGCGGGTATGTAGGGGTAAGTACCGCATGAGGACACGGCGTCTGAGTATATGCTGTATAGGTGCGTGTATGTAGTACAATATATTATGTATTGAGTTGTGAGCGTTGTACATAGGAGGTCAGTAGTGTTCACATGAGTGGTGGGTAGTGATATATATAATTTTGTGAACATTTATCATTATCGGGAAAATTGTATTTCGGCTCCAAACTTATTCGCGATTACTTGCGTCAATAGATGGAAGCAATTCGAGTAATTCAAGCGTATCCGGCTTACAGTATACAAGAGTTGGAACTGAAGGCACACTGTGGCTGTGATTTTTATTAGACGGTTTCTCTTCTAACCTAGATAACACTTTGGATATAATTCGTTGTTCAGAACGCTACTATCAACTTGGAGAGTTCCCCAGTGTGGTTGGTGTACTGTCAAATATCACGCATAGCTACAATCAGATTATTCGGAATTTTCCACGCGTGAACAGATACTCATTCGAAAATAAACAATTTATTGCATATAGAGTTGACACGTTCTGATACATGAAATTTTTGTGTGAATCAATATCAAAACATTCATTATTGAGATCTCGCAAGTTGCCGGTAGGCTATGATTATCATCTAATATTTCTTCTCTACAATCACTCTCAATTGATTGCTCATGATTATAACTGAATATTGGATTATCAGCGATACCATTTCATATTTATCGAAATAATTTCGCATCGTCAATCAGTTGATTCGTCAATTCAAATAAATTCAAACGTATATAATTCTCATTATACGAAATCATGTGGCCAAATAACGTTGGTATCAAAGCCATTGAACTATACTTCCCTGCTTATTATGTCGATCAAACAGAACTTGAAAAGTTCGATGGAGTGTCAGCAGGAAAATATACTGTTGGATTTGGCCAATCTCAAATGGGGTTTTGCAACGATCGTGAAGATATCAATTCCCTCTGTTTGACTGTTACTCATCGGCTATTGGAAAGACATTCGATACAGCCTTGTGAAATCGGGAGATTAGAAGTGGGAACAGAAACAATTGTAGATAAAAGCAAGTCGGTGAAATCTGTGTTAATGCAACTATTTGAGCCATTCGGTGCAACTGATATTGAAGGTGTGGATTCAACAAATGCTTGTTATGGTGGGACTGCTGCGCTGTTCAATGCCATTAATTGGATTGAAAGTAGTTCATGGGATGGACGATTAGCATTAGTTGTAGCTGCTGACAATGCTGTCTATGCTAAAGGGAGTGCGAGACAGACAGGTGGTGCTGGAGCAATCGCTATGATTATTGGTCCCGATGCGCCATTAATCTTCAATCGCGGAGTTAGAGCTTCATATATGAGACATGCCTATGATTTCTACAAGCCAGATTTACGATCAGAATATCCTGTCGTTGACGGCCCATTAACTATCCAATGTTATCTCAACGCATTGGATAACTGTTACCAGAAATATTGTGAGAAAGCTGAAAAAATATTTGGGCAAACAATGACACTAGCCGCTTTTGATGCTGTACTCTTCCATTCGCCTTATTGCAAATTAGTACAAAAATCATACGCGAGACTTGCATTCATCGACTTTCTGAGACTATCTGATGAAGAAGCAGCTGCAAATTTCCCGAATTTGAAAAAATTTCGTAGTGCTAATCTTGATGAAACATATTTCGATAAAGATATTGAAAAAACTTTTATGAATCTCAGCGATGAAGCGTTTAAAATAAAAACCAAGCCCAGTTTGTATATCTCTAATCTCGTTGGGAATATGTACACGCCATCAGTTTATGCGGCGTTAGTATCACTACTCATAAATACGTCATCGGAAAATCTAAGTGGGAAACGAATTGGAATATTCTCGTATGGATCTGGTTTAGCTTCGAGTATGTATTCATTAACAATCACAAACGATGTCGGCATTGATTCATCATTGGCAACATTAATTTCGCGTCTCTCATATATCAAACCTCAATTGAATGCAAGAATATGCATTACACCCGAGGAGTATACAAAAATACTGGAACAACGCGAAAGAAATTGGCACGTATTACCTTTTGAGCCGCAGAGTACAATCGATTCAATGTTTCCAGGAACGTATTATCTTGTGAAAATTGACGAATTATACAGAAGAACTTATAAACGTGTACAGGCATCACTATGATCGTTAGATCATTCATATCCGATCAAATTTCTGTTCATTGATGAAACTTTCCGAGGATATTCGTTTGGTAATGGGACTATTGAAATTGGATGTGGTGTTACTCTTAAAAATAAATATATCTATATATACGTACATCGAGCAAGGTATTTGTAGATAAAATTGTTATAATGATGGCATAATGGGTGTAATTGATTGACGCTTTTTGGAAACTTATTTGGAGATACGTGCCTTGTATAGAGAGAAACTACACAACTAGAAATATTCATTGGATGGAATCATGTAAATTGTTTTTCATAATTATACATACACAGATATACATATGTTATTGTTGTTTAATGCTTTGGGCCACGCTACGTACCTGGCGATTGATGGCTTACTATATAAAACAATCAGATAACTGGTGCAAAAACTCATGTAATGATCAATCCATATAGATTCTCTTTGTCATTGTCGAAACATATATAATTTTATATACATATACACTTATACCAGTACATCGAATGGATGTTCCTAAGTTTTTCCTCGAAAAAAATTTGTTAATGTATCATGGTGATATCACATTGTATGTACATAAAAGTTTTGTAAAACTACCGATTTTTCATGACTTTACAATGAATTAATCATCAGCAGATAAATATTGAGTTATCATTGAAAAATGTTGGAATATATTCGTACCTCTTTTTATTCCATTTCGCTCTGCACCCATACATAAATATATTACCATATCCTCTTCATTTACAATGAACACATCATTTGTGATTCTATCACAAATACGCGAAGAATGTTACAAAAATAGGCATTGACTCGTAAAATGAGTTAGTTGTCGAGTATATATTGATCTTAGGTTATTCAACATTCGAACTTGAATCGAGAACACGTGTTAGCACATTTCTTATTATGAATAGTCACTTGGAAGGAGCTATAAATATATTTTTGTATTAGAAAAAAGTTCACCTTCTGGGGTTAAATAATACGATATTGAATTTGCAATGATCTATTTGTATTTTGTTGATACCTCTATATAGACGCTTTGACACATGCCCCTATAATAAATCAGCATGCTACCCATTACCACTAATATTTCTGTAAGATTTATGCATCTCATTGATATATTATTGATAAAATGATGGTGTAGCAATTGTTCTATTTCTAAGTCAATGGTATTCATAGAAATCAATATGATCCTAGTGACCCCACTTACGATGCTTTGTACGAACATCCGGAACATGAAGAGAGCCTTCGGCTATCGCCAAGAGTTACAACTTCGTCGTTGTTTAATGACAGTTGACGACACTCATGACGGTTCTGAACAGAATAGATTCTGAGTTGAAACTTCCGAATTCGTTGTACGGTTAATGACGAAATAAGGCAGCTATCACTTTACATTTACCTTCAATTCAGATGCCATGCAGAAAAAAATCGCATCTATGTTGACATTGTCTTTGGCTGAGGTCTCCACCACGTGCAATACTTCTGGTAAATACGTGCATAATTTTTTTGCTTCTCCCGATTCCACTTCTCTCAAACTTTCTAAGTCGCATTTGTTACCTATATATAACAACATGTAATATATTTCATGCATTCTCCAAGGATTTTAGACACGTAACCGATCGTATCTAGATATACACATCTATAGAAGTTTCTCACCAACTAATATGAGCATTACATTAGAAGAGGTATATCTTCGCACTTCATCTACCCATTTTTGGATGTTCAAAAAAGTGGATCGATTTGTGATGTCATATACTGAAAATATTGTAGAATTTACATGAGTTTATGAGTTACGTTATCGATTCAAGTGTCCAAACATATTGCAATGGGTATCCTACCGAGAATTATACCGTTTGCTGATCTATAATAGCTCTGAGTGATAGTTTGAAATCTTTCTTGTCCTGCGGTATCCCATATTTGTAACTTCAAGAAAATTTTTGGTGAGGAAGCATGGTACATTCATTTTGCATGAGACGGAGATGTTGCAAGTAGCATATATTCAGATAGTTCACTTTACCTTTACTTTTTTTCCATCTATCAATATCGTTTTCATTGAGAAATCAACTCCGATTGTATTTCCATGCCGTTCAATATATGTTCCCGACCTGAATCTCTGTAAAACACAAGTTTTCCCGGATCCACAGTCACCAATGAGAACAATTTTAAATAAAAAGTCAAAATTTTCATCACCAAACACAAGTAAATCATGTGGGTCGCGAACTGACATTCTCTAATTTTATTTTGTACTTTTGATAATGACAGCGGCAGCTATCTATGAACCTGATGAGAGTATGCTGCATTACTTGAGCGATGAGATTCTACGTACTTAAAATACACTGTGCGTTATGAACAGGATAACCAAACTTGTAACGAACGCATCAGACAGTTTGACACAGCTTGTAGAATCTGGTAGAGCAGGATGCAACAGTAGTGGCATAAGTGCATAATGATGAAAATAATAAGTCAA